>JAQGAJ010000891.1:0-12066 GCA_034689365.1 Liebstadia similis
CCGATAAGACGACGACAAAACTATATTATGAATAATTGTTTGGGTGAAAGTAGTTTGTGTTAATGCTTTAGTGCTGACCCAAAAAGTGATGAGGAAATTAATTTTATAAACAATTGCAACACTGAAACACGAATTCATGTGAATTATGATTTGAGATATTAATTGAACAGTTTTAGTAATATTGACAAAACGGCTCTGTTCTGTGTCAGTCCGGCCAGGGATGGTCAGCACAAGGATAGACCGACTCAAGTGTTGGCCATCACTAGCATGAAAGTCATGAGCAAATCTGCTTTCAGTCAATTCACGTTTTGTCAATGAAAATCTGTAATATTTGACAGTTTAACAGATAATGTTGTGATTGATTGCATTCATCTTCTAATGTCAAAGTTTGGGCTAAGACTATGGCACAGATCCGGTCAATCAAGAAGACCACTACCAGTCCATTGACAGTCCATTAGAGCAAGTAATGAGCATTTGATCGCTCGGTTATCCTCTAATCAAAACAATATTTCGATCGAAAGAAATTAATTTAAATGCTTTTCTAATTACTAATAATAGTTGTATTGTTTGAATGAAACGAAACCTTTTGTTGTTTATCTCAAAACAATTATTTCGATTGAAAAGTAAAAATGTTTTAATAGATAATTGCTCGGAGACTGCGAGCGATCCCACAAAGAGTGAGATAAAAGATGAGATCCATCGACGACTGTATAATAATTATTTCCGCATAACATAATATTTTATATATTCTCTTCATTTTTTCAGAAAAGGCTCATTCGTTTGGATTCAGGTTTTACTCAGACTTTAGAGAAGAGTTGTATTGAAGACAAAATGCAATACACATCACATCAGTTATAAATAGCGGAGATTTGAGTTTTTTGTTTGAGATCTGAGTGAATACCAGTGAATGCTATTGAGTGCCACTCCGGGGCATCACATCTCTCGCTCAGACCCACAATTATAACCAATTCTCGCATTTGTAGCCAAACTTATTAGAGATATAAGCGATGGTTCGCACAAAGAAGTGAGCCCTCGATGTGAGCAATGGATTTGAGCGCAACCGAAGAGACTGATTGCCAATTGGTCTGCACTGAGCTCTCACTTGTGTTTCCAACATCTCTAATATAACTAAATTCAACGATTATTTCACACTTTTTTGCTATAAAACATTTAATGTTGCGATCGATGCCATCAAATACATGTGTTTCGATCTCAACATTACGTTTAGGTCTTTGTAATAATTATTGAAACATTTCAAATGTTTAATTGAAGTACTGGTAAAGCGAAAGAATAGTTTCATTGAGACGGGAATCACTAGAACAAGAACAGTTGAAGAGCAGTTCAACCATCTAATCATTTCAAACATCAAATTTTTAGTTTTTGAACTAATCTTAGCTAAAAGAGGACCGCAATTATGTAAAACAATGGTCAAAAGATCAATAACAACGACAAATCAGTTGACTTTGCTTTAAGTAGTGGTAAACGGAATGAATTAAAACTAATGATGAATTCAAGCGATGATTAATTTAAAGCGTTTATTAAATATTAACATAATATGCGAGCAGTGATGCAGTTTTGCCACAACTGATGGCTAAACTTCAGACGAGAACAACCCTTTGATTCTAAAATACGAGTAAATTATATTGAATTTGATTAATTGAATGCTTAGATGGAAGAGAGGCCAGAGTTGGCCCGAAGACCAGATCCACGAATAATTGTTATGAGAGGTGGAAGTAATTTGTAGTTACACTTAATTTTCTAAACTTGTTATTCAGTCCGGTTTTATTACTCGAGATAAATGTTTCCTTTAGTGAACTTCGTTCAGAACCTTATTCTTATTGTTTATGAGGTATGACTTTCACATCAAAATACGAATAGCAGTCTAAAGAAAAACGATATTTGAATATTAAATTTAGATTTGAGAGGTTGAGAAAAGTTGTGCTAATTTGCATAATTGATTCGTTTTTAAATTTGTTTAAATTTGTATTCAAATATAATTCATAACCGATTCAATTAAAAGTAAGAAATAATAGTTTTTCTTCCAATGGAGTCGAGTCTAAAGAAAAGAAAGAATCGTCTTTTGGTTTGAAGAAATGCAAAACGAATTATGTTTTGCATATATCGCAGACTTTAAATTAATTTCAGACCTTTTTGGTAAACAAATTAACTGACACTTCCTTTAAAAATATTTATCAAAATTAAAATATCAGACCCGAAGTCATTCATCACTAATTCGAGCCATTATTTAAGCCATTTTGCAAATGAATAACTTTTTGGCAAAAATAAGTGAAATTTTGTAATTATGATCAGGGCTTTTGTTAAATGTCAAAACGAGCAAACAAAGCGATGCAATGACCATGTTATGACCATGCTATGACCATGCTCATGGATGTGTTCTCTGTATACCTCTCTTAACCTGCTTACGCCAATTAAAATAAGATTAGTTCAATAGAAAGTTATTGAAGTATTTCTAAGAAGGTAGAAATGAATTGCAAATTAGCCCATGGGGATTTGTGCCGTCAGCTCGAATGTATCAATGCTTGATCGTGGCTGTAATGTATGGTAAGGTAAGTTTGAGCTATGCTAAGGCTGAGAACTACCAGAGAATAATTGGTTTGTATGACTGCCAATGACTACCATTTGCTTATCAATGCATTTACGGCCCTATTATTCGACTTTCAATGGAATGGTTGAGAAGACGGTGTGAACTGAGACTTAAGACCCGATCAAAGACTGCGACTGTCGTTAGTGTCGGTGTTGTGGGGACTATAGTGTGGGTCAGTTGAGCCGATTTGCATGGTTTGCACGTATGGCTAATGCATTGAAGACTCACATAGAATAGGCTTTCCTTTCAAAGACATTGAGGACAAGTAGTTATACCGTGAATGCAAAATATTCTGGCAAAATAGCCGATCTGAAGGTCTCTAAATGTCTTGTTTATTGAACTTTTCCAACGCATTACTCGAGTTAAACCAATATAACAGTCACGACAACCAATGAATGCGTTTCCTATTTTCAATCCAAATACTATTTTACATATTTTTTAGATTAAAACCAAATGAAAAGGTATTGATTGGTTGAAACCTTCGACGAACTACTATCTGATCGAATTGATATCAAATTGTATTTCTATTATACCATAGATTGACAATAATTGGAAGCGATAGCTAACCCGCAGTCAAAGGAATATATGGTTTTCACAATTTGCGAAGTTTTATCAAAAATGTTTTGTAACCGCAATTGTGTTGTAAAGCGAACTACAATTGAATTACTTCTGAAATCAATAGTCTATTCATTGTAAGCATTGATTAAACAGATCTGATCTAAAGTCCGATAACTTTTATGATATAAAGCGATCGATAAAAATCTTTGGATATTATATTCTGGTTTTGAAAAGTTTCAAATAAGTGAATGAAATGGTTGTCCGACACACAGGAGAACAGGGCCGGAGAGAGAGAGGAACAGTAGACACGACTACCTGAGCATATGTTATTCATTGAATCGATGTGATCAATGACATATGCCATGTCTATCCATGTCTACCCGGCCTTAGAAAACCATTTATTGTGATCCACACAAAGCACTATATGTCCTATCATTACAGTAGAGTTTGTGCGAACACTAAACTGTTTTCAGTCCGTATATGTCGTGGCTTAGAGTGAACTGCATTTACAATCAATGGCCAAAAACACGAGAAAGTGGGTGAGGACTCAGTGAGGGGACAGTAGGGCTATTGAGGCGATCGGTGCTACAAATCTTCGACTCAACCGCACAATCAGACGCTAAGACCAAGAAAAGGTCTGCACTCAGTTGTATCGGATGGAAGGAAGTGCTCCTCCATTGACAGTCACAGCCATGTATGACATGTCAAGCGATTCAATGTCGAGGAATGCCTTTGTGTGCAAACTTTGTTTTCAGGCCTTTAGAAGACTTAGTAAATGAAAAATTATATCAATATTAGAGTATATGTAGAGTCGGTTCATATATTAATGTCCTGACCGGTGGACTAAACTTTTAAAACCTCAGCGATCAGTGATCATTGATGGTAATGGTTAGTGAAAAACAAGTAGCGACTAATTGATGGCATATAAAAGTCTAATTTAGAGTCTCTGCAAAACATCTGCAACTTTTCAAACGAGAAAATTGCTTTCGTAAGACTGACTTCCTTTCTAATGAGCAGTAATGACTGATTCCAGACAGCTCTCCATACAAGACATAGAGTGCCGCAGAGGACCAACACTTGCTTGACTTGCCTCAGACCGGGTGAGACTCATTTCGCAACCGAGGGATTCAAATATGAATCAAATTGCCTATAAATTGGTTTCTCTTGGTATGCAATTAACGAAATGACCCGACTTTTCATTCTTTTAATACCATTTGATGAAACCGAATGATTATTATCGTCAATGCTATAAATGGTTGGGCGGTCTTAGACTGTGCTTAGACTTCACTTGAATTGCGATTAAGTGCTTACAAACGTTCAGACAATCGTTCAGACAATTATTGTTTTATGCGATTAAAACATTTTTGAATCGACTCAAAAAACGATGAATGCCTTCAATAGTAAGAACACACGTCTCCACACATTTTGCCCATTATTTCATATTTTCGACACAAAATTCAATAAATCGGCTGAGAGTCAGACCTCTCAGACCTCTGTCTGCTCTGCGATATTGCGAGCGCTGGGAATCAGAAGAACAACACCAGAGAGACTGAGAGGGAGAAAGAAGTGTAACCGAAGAGATGGACATTGAGTGCCGACAAACAGTTGAGCCCCACTTCCAAAACAAACTTAATGACAATCTTCACCGAAAGAGACGCCGAATTTGTCCCAAGAGTACAATCGATGGCCAATTCAGTGAACTCCTGATAGCTCTGAATAATTCTTATCTTTAATTCATTAAAACAATTATTCAAATGATCTGAAACTGGAATAGACTTAGACTTAAAGACAATTAGTTTTCGTGTTTGGATTCAATATTTAATGTTTTTTGTGTTATATTTCTGTGTATTTCACGTTTTCATTAGTTTAGTTTAGTTGTATTGCTTTGCAAATTAACATTTGAACCATTGGTTGTGTTCATGGAATCCGATGGTTGAGCTCAAGACCGCTCGTCCGCCCATTCAAACCGAATGAGTTATTTTCAAACTACAAATTCAAGACGAGTTTAATTTAAGTCGAATAGTGAGCTCATATTGTGTGCAGTCCTGTACTCCTGTACTAGTCCTGTAGTCAGTCCTGCAGTTCGGGTTCGAGTGACTGCCGCTGATTACGATTCAACAAAAAGTCAATTACCAGAGAGGGTAACAAATTTGTATATATATGTGAGGATCGCTTTCAAGGCCTTCAGGCATAATAAAAAATGCACTCGAGATCGCTGGGAAGAGATGCCGGCCTTACTCGGCCTGACTTAGAGCCAGATAAATATGAAATGCTATTTAAACAGCACTAAAGATAGTGAGAGACTAAGTACTGAGAAGTGATCCCGAATTGATTGTCTCTGATAGCGAACGGATGTCTGTTCTGTTCAATTGAATAAACACATGTCAGTTACAGGTTTTGTTGGGATCCGAGTTTGGATCTGTTCGGGTCTTTCGGATCCAACAAACAAACATTTGGCCTATCATTACCATCAATGAGACAAAACTCGAGGCTAATTCCACATTGGAATCGAGTTAACATCTATTGGACCGGTTGCTAGTGATGGTCGACCACTCAGTTCACATAATCCGATCCTATTATTTAATACCATTTAATAAACTAAAGAATTAACTATTTATTAAATATTTATTTTTAGGCCAAAACTGCAAACAACTCGAGTCTGTGCCCCACAGTGTGTCTAAACAGAGTGGAGAACAAGACGCCAGGTCTGGCACAGACTGGAAGGTGAAGTCAACCCGTAATTCTGGTTGGCGTACAGTATTAGCGCTCAGGAATTCAGCCCAACATTGAGTGCAGTGTTTGTACCACTTTTTCTAGTTATTGCTTGTCTTCCACGAAATCCTATTATATATTCATCTCTTCAGAAGACTCGAACATAACATAACATAACTTTTCCAATAATGAGAACATTGTAAGCAATCAGTACTGAGAAGTCGAGGAAGTGCTGCACAAAAAACCAGTGTTTGACCAAAACGTGTGAATCTTGGACTTGAATTTCAGTCATCCCGAGAGTATGTGAACTCTCCATAACTCGCGAGCTCTCAATTATGCTCATTAGGAGCCAAAGCACTGTCTCTTATAATGTTATCATAGGATCTCAATATTTAATTATTAATATAGAATTTGATTTTAACGACGAGTTCACTCAATTTAATTCAAAATTTACGAATTTTTAAATTGAGTTTTAATTGTCATTAATAATTAAAACAATATCGGTATCGATGTTTGTTTGGTTTGTTCGATCATTAGTTTTGTTAATTAGATCTAAGACTAAGGTATGTCTGTATGAGTGGTGTCATTGGTCACAATCAATGATAATCACGTCCAAGACATCGGACCCAACATTGTTTGGCTAATGAGTGTGCGGTGAGCACAGACTCACCCAAATCAGCCAAATCTGACATTAGTTGTGCTCTTTTCCAATATATTGTGTGCAATACATATGGGTATTAGACTGGGAGACGAGTGGTTATGGGCTCTCCTCTAACATAACACTCGCCATAATTGAAAGGCTGATAATTCAAATCAAATAACAGAGCAATGACTCAGTCGTATGTATAATAGCCTCTACTCATGACATGACTTAATATAGTATTTTTGGACCCATTTTTATAACCAATTCATCGAAAGCAATGAAAGCAATAACAGTCCTAAAGAGGAACCAAAAGGGAATCAATTCCTGTGAGACATCGCATATATAGAGATCGCTAACTATTTTCAGTTTCCATTCAAAACATTCAATATTTTTGTTTAACTAAAGAAAATGTTTTTTAATTAAGTGATTCGTTATGAGAAGGCATTCATTGATTATTTGCCTGTTTTTCAAAAATATTTGAATAAAAAGTTTTGACTAAAAACTTGATTCTCAAAAGTTTGCTAAACGGCTGGCAATTCCTGTTGTTCTTCATTCTAGCGATGGATCGACAAAACAGACAAAATAAATGAGAATTGAACTCAAAAGTGGTCTTAAATATTGTTGAAGATATTCATCGAAAACATTTGAAGATTTGATTCAATGGAGATATAATCGAAAATCGCGTTCAAACATACATATAATGACATTCAGTGATTCAATGCACGGACTCTTCGCTAAACAGATCTAATGCCAGTGACAGTACGTGTGGTCAACACAACAGACCTTCGCAGACACTATTCGATCATATTTTCAGTTTCAGACTCAGTCCGTAGGAAATGATAAGCTCTGGAAATGAATGGCAAACAATGAATTGGAAATGAATGCCAGTATTGATCGTTATATTAATTAGCCTTTAATTGGCTCAAAGTTTGACTTAGGATGAGCTCACATGAGCCCAAACTATGCAAATGTCACGTCAATTAAGCCCATGTTGTTGTTGCAAATGTTGTGATGGACTACAGGATTGTTAATTTGCTTATCTATCCATTGATTAAATATTTTAGAAAAAACTAATTGAAGTCAAAAGTTTGAGGAACTGATGGAAGCGATGGTCGCTATATCTGGCAAAGAGTAAAGCGTGCACTGAATCGTCCGATCGGTATCTGACAGACATTTTTCGCCCAAATAGCGGTCTAATGAAGAATAATTATGGCACAACTGAGGCACAACTGAGGTACTGCTCAGGCATAGGATGCGGTCCGGAGTACAGCCTCTCATATACAACAATATGTTATTCTCTTTTACATTATCTGACGGTTCGATCTCTCATTTAATTATATGAAAGCATTTGTTTCCAAACATAACATAACATTTAAAACTAAACAACGCTTACCATTGACTGAAAACCATTTATAACAAGAATTTGTTGTTTTAATAATGTTTTAATTTGAAGTAAAACTTATGAAGAGATGCCAATCGATGTCATGTTATCCTCAAAAGCAGTCACTCTTGGCTTTCACTTGGCTTTTGTCTCTTTAATCACTGATAAGACAATACTTGACTTTTTGATTAAAGAGTCAGACAATTGTCAAACACAGAGAGTCCCCAAATGGCTCTCATCTGAGCCGATGGTCAGCACCGAGAGATAGTTTGTAGCCGACTGTCGACCATAACAAACACGGGACTAATGGACAAGACTTTGATAAGAAGTAAACGACGAGCACAACAGTGAGTAAAGAGCACTGTAAGACTCACTGTAGGACTGGTAGTCAATGGAATGGTATGTAGTAATGCACTGGTGTTTGTCAGTGACTGCCAGAACACAAAAGCATAGACTGAGGACTGAGTGCACAGAGTATTGACTGAACCCGTAATTCGAGTCAACACTGAGAGCGGCGCCGATTGGCC
Source organism: Liebstadia similis (assembly GCA_034689365.1). NCBI lineage: Eukaryota > Metazoa > Arthropoda > Arachnida > Sarcoptiformes > Liebstadiidae > Liebstadia > Liebstadia similis. The sequence goes on from JAQGAJ010000891.1 coordinate 8,427, forward strand.
GACCGGTGATGAGATCACAGACCCACCTATTATTGGGAACTCATACAAGACATCGACAGCGCTCCAGACCTGCCGTTCCCGTGCTTTGGCTCAGTTTGACTGCCAAACACACATTCACTGCATTGGACATAGAATTGAATACATTTTTTTTGGTTTTCAATTCAAAACAATTTCTGATTCTTGTATTACATCGGAAATAAGTGGAAGTCTTCTGAATTCTTCTAACGATAGCTAATGATTTCGTTAATACCAAGAAGTGTTGGTTTTGTTAAAAGTTTAATCACTTAAATCATTGGCATCTGAGCCAAACTCTGCCAAAAAGTGACATTTAATTGATCCGAACAAAAGTCATTTATCACTTAAAGGAGAGATAGAAAGGAAATACTGACTGTTGGAGCCGAGGGCTGATCACTGATCACGCGATCGCAAAGATGGCCAAAGAGTGTAATCACAAAGAAGTGAAAGAGAGTATAAAAGTGTACAAAAGTGTCTCAAATAAAGCATCTCTTGTGGGTCTCCCGAAAGAGCTATTTATGTGTAGAACGGCTTCTATTATATTATATAATGCCTTACAATAGAGACCTAATGTTAGGAAGTGTTGGCTCAGAATCTGAGGATTGCTGAGCGACACAACACTAATACACATAACCAACAGATATAAGACCCGATACGGAGACCAACGCCGCCGACGATAATGTATTAACGGTTCGCACTTCAACACAAGGAATAACAATAAAATAAACGGCACTCTATTCGCAAATTATTGCCTCGATCTTACATTTCCTGCATTTGTTTCAATTTTATTTCTTTTACAACACTTCTAATAATTTATAACTTATTTTCAAAATCATTTCAAACAAATATTATTTAGTGTTTATCACTACTTCTCGACTATTATTCTAAATAAAACTCTTGTTATTCATAAATAAATAACTGACAGCAAAAGAGTCGATAAATACGATAAGACATCAAAGTTTTCTATGCATTAAAATTTAATTTAGAAAAAGCCGAACCAATAATACTTGGGATCAGACGGCGGGCACAGAGTTGGGAGGCGTTCGGTTGACAGTCATTCGGGAGGTTGTCATTCGTGGCTCATAAGACGTTACGCCATTCCTCCTCCGACTTGTCTGAGTCCGCATCCTTTGCCAAATCAATAACATGACTGACAACTGCACAGAACTGACTCTCATTTCTTCGACAAAAGAGCAAAAAATGAATGAAAAGACATGAAAATTGATTTACATTGAGCTCAAAATTATTTATTGACATTAATTTTTTATATGTATAAACATGTTATTCATTGGAACCAATGGAACCGTTATTCGATCCAAAAGTGACAAAAAGAGAAAAAGACTCCAAATATAATCGATATAAAGATTATGATCTGATAAGCCGTGCAATTGGTTAACGACCAGAGAATTAAGTTTTGTATCATTTGTGATATTATTTGTGTGAATATTGTTGTCTATTAATGAGTTTGTGAAGCGATAGCCATATCTCGTGAGATTCAATAAAATATTTGTCCATAACTTGAGAGCACAGGCAGTGAACAAATATGTTATCGTCAAAAGCTATGAATCGTTGGCAACGAGTCATAAGAGAAACCAAATTCGATTACAGTTATTCACGACTTGAGCCGAATTATTACTATATCTCTCTCTATATAACCACTGAATTTGTTATTTTTGCGTTCACTCCACCGCTACTCCACTCCTGGCCTCAGTGACCACGAGTGAGCTGTTCCACACTCTTTGCCTATCGTTTTGGAGAATTCTCTACCGTAAGTCTGCGATAAAGTGGGCCAACAGTCTGGTCATAAGGGGGAGAGTCGGGAGAGTGGGTCCAAACAGGGCCAACATCTCGAACACAACGACGAGCAATATTACAGTCAATCAATACCGTTATAATAAAATATAACTCTTAGTGTTAGGCAATTGTAATAAATTTCGCGATTCGACGATATTTTATATATATTGTAATTTTAGACGCAATTCAATCAAAATTGTGATTCACTTCTTCGAGAAATGCTTATACGACGGGTCAGACTCTTCAAGCAATCGATTTCGGGTAATAACTTGATCACAAAGTGTCGTTCACTCCAATAAATATATCAATTCTAGAAAACCTGCCGTATTTAATGTTATAGAAAGGGTATCCATGAAAAGGAACGATGGGTTTTGGGCTTTTGGTCTCTTCCAAGAATCGGTTCACTCATTTGAAATTAACTGAATGTTGGAATTAATTGGGAAATGAGTTTCACAATTGCATCGGACATAAAACAAGCCGAACATCGTTTCTTACATTTCCGATTTGGCTCACGAGAGATGCCATAAATTCTTTCTAATATCTCTTAAGCTTAGAAACAAAGAGAAACTTATCAGAACTCAACCCAACCCCTGAACTTCTCTGAACTGCAATTGTTAGTTATCAACGAATTGTTCTTTTGTTGTATTCTTTGCCAGAATTTATTCATATATTGAACGGAAATGGAGTTTGGATTTAAAATTTGAATATTTTTTCAGACAAAGAATAAATGCGAAGAAAAGTGATTGAAAGAGTCAATTATGTATAGCCATGCGCACCGACTCAACCACTCAACGACAATACGAGACAATTCTTATTCCGAGTTCTTTAGCCGTATTGTTGGCCAATATTTATGTCTCATTTAATAAAACTCGAATAAAAGTCGTTCGACTAAACTCCTCATAACTTATGGGAATCTAATTTATATTTCAGTTAACTCAACGACAAGAGACCAGACATTTGAGTATTGGTTCGCTCTATGTATCGAATATAATGCAAATACGAGAATCAAATTAAATGGTGACCATCGTTGAAGCCATTGCACCGGAATCTCTGCGACCGATCAAACCGTGATATCAGGTTTGGACCGCAATTGAAGAGCAGAAGAGAATCAGTTTAAAGCGATTCCGACTCCAAATCATAACATAATCTGAATCTCAGACTATTCTCGTATGACATGAGTTGTGTCTACGACTGGTATCGGCTCTCATCTGACAAACAATACATTTGTTCTGTATGTCCACTCATGCAAGTATGACAGAGAGCAGTGGTGCCGACAATATTAGAGATAAGGCAGTATTAGAGATATGTAATTAGTTGTGCTCACCATCGCCGCACTCACTCCGGCCACCCGTCCAAACATGTTTGTCATATACGACTGTTATGTTAGGCAACGGTTCCAATATCTCAACAAATGTTGCCAATGATGCCGATGTTGCCAATGAGAGCCAACACAAGAGCTGATCCCGACCTAAGGCAAAGAGTGGAGTAGAGTTAGAGTCGATGGCAATACAATGTAATGGCAATAATGATAATAATAAGTCCAATTTGACGTTCACTCACTCAATAGGGAATCCATTCAATGAATATACATATTATATATTGACTCAAATCCAGTCTTTCATATGAATTGAGCGCATATTCATTAAAATTTCGATTCACCGAAAGCTAACATAAAAATGAATTTCTCGATGAAAATGAAAACTCATTTTCATTTCGCTTCAAAGGATATCAAATAAAGGACAGAATTGTTAGCAAGATCCATTATTAATTATCTTTTATCTAGAATCAACTGTTTGGCGGCCATATGTCTTCTTCAGTCGTGGATGATGTG
>JAQGAJ010000892.1:0-12054 GCA_034689365.1 Liebstadia similis
CCTATTAAGGCTTAAAAGCTAAACTAAGCTAATGATGACCAAAAGTCACGTGAATTAATAAAGGGAATAGCAGATTTTTGACATTTTTGTCAAACTTTTGTCAACTAGTTGGTATAGAACAAAACGAAGGGTTTGTTTTTTCTTTTCATTTTTGTATCTCATCTAAAAATTGAAAATGAATAAAATAATAAGTATCATAACCAAGAATAAAAATATTTTGTCTCATGAAATCGATATTTACCGTGCTAAAACAGATGACTGGGTGATCGAACAGTTTATGGATAATGAGAGGGATCATTTAATGTATTTTGAAATATTGTCCAACAAATTCAAATGGAAATATGAGTTCGGTATTTATGACAGAACTGATGATTATTTTCCCCGAGAGTTATGGCAAAGGAGTTATGATATATATGGACGGGACAGAGAGAGACGGGTTGTGTTTTGGGAACGTAATCTTGATAATTTTGTCTTCAATTCCAAAGGATTGGCAAAATTAAACATAATGTTCTTTGCTCATTTAAGAGATAAATTCGATACATTAATTCACAAACAACAATCTGCTTTTGTGTGTAAAACGCTTATGTATTTCAATAATTTAAGTCTAGAATACTTGAAAATATATAAAATATTGAATAGATATTATCCGAACACATTTCGAAAAATTTACATGGTTGATCTATCATTCAATTGGGCGCTAAATAGTTTTCTCAAACTTATACGTCCGATGAAAGCCCATGATATCATATTCATCAAAAAATTTGAATTGGTTAATTATTTTGACGTTAATCTTGTTCCGATTCAGTTTGGTGGCAATAGAATTTGTCAAGATCAATTTGAAAACTTTAAAACAATGAGAGCTCTTTCAAAAAATTTTGATATTAACCCAAAAGCTATTGAAAAGTTTTATAAATTGAATAATATTTTCGAATAAATATATTTAAATTTTTGTTTATTGATTACAAAACGCGAATTTTATTTTTATCATATTTAATGATTCATCATGAACAAACGATCATAACTAGTTAATATTCTAGTTACAATCTAATCTAGTTATTTAATCGAATTTATATTCTACTTCGCTCTCAGATCGCTCTTCTCTACCGTCAGTTGGAGTCCAAGGGCTTCATAGAGTTGCGATGGCAGTGCTCGGGAAGGCGTTCCCCGACTTTGAGACCGATAAAGTCGTCCATATATTTCAATAGATTTAAGCCTAACTTCAAGTCAATGGGTGGTTATGTCGGAGACTTCAGCCGTTCCTTTGCCGACGACTTTCACATCTATGGCTGCATTTGGAGTAAAGAATCGATTCGTCTCTATATCGATGACATGAATGACATGATATCATAGGTTTAATACATTTTTTAAAAGGTTTTTTATTATTTCTCTGAATATCACTGAAAAATTTTTGAATCAAATAGTTTTAAACAAATGGCAAACAATATTGACTTCATTTAAATCAAATTCTAATCTAATTCTAAGTCCGAGTCTTCACTGATATCTCCGTCGCTTCGTTTGTCTCCTTCCCTACTGTCCACTATTGAATCGCCATCACTTCCCGATCCATAGCTTTCTGGAGCCAACCCTTCCGGAGCTCCTCCGTTGCCGACCTGTGCTTCGACCACATTGTTGAACATTTCGGGTCCGTTTTGAAGCCCTTGTCTAAAGGCTTGTGTCTGAGTCATGATATCAACCAATACCGGAAGTATTTGACGGATGTTTTGGACTATAGTGGGGAACAGATTTTCATTAGTTTTTGGACCATAAGTAAAAATCTCTTACCATTCTCTGATTGATTGTTCTGAAGGCCCGAACTCCCGGCAAAAGCACCCGAAAGTGTACCCGAAGTCAGATCATTACTGATATCGTTCAACACAGCAATGGTTTCATTGACGAGATTCACAGATCTGTTCAATGTATTCAAAGCCGTCTGATCGACACCTTCTGAGCTCTGGACTGACATTTCGGTCAACCGATTCATGTCTTCATTCAGTTGTTGTCTCTCTCGTTGAAGGCGTTCCCGAAGACTAACGATTCTAGTGTTGGCCAAAACCGACATCAGAGGTATTTGATTGGCGTTCGGGTCACTGATCGGTAACTGAGAGAACTGACTCTCAGAGACAATCGCATGGATTATATTCGAGTATTGGGTCCGACAGTGAGGACAGCGGTTGTTGTGATCTGAAGACTGTCGAAGACATTCGAAGCAGAACTCGTGTAAACACGTGTCGGTTAGGGCTCTGTTTGTGATCTCGTTTTGACAGATCGGGCACTGGTTTTGCACTTCTTCGATGTCCTCTTTGGACGGGTTCTGACCATTGCTTTCCATTTTGTGAATAATCGATAATAAGAACTGTTTTACTGAAGAACTAAACCTAATTTGAATTTCAAACGCGCGGACAATAATGCAATTGAAATGATTTTATTCAAAGTTTAATTCATATTTCCTGACATTTGAATCGCGCGAAGCAGTGAAGACTAGTGTTGCCAACTCCAAATTTAAAAAAACCTGGACAATCGCTGAAAAAATCTTTGTAAAACCTAGACTAACGCTTAAATCCCTTTTGAACAACCTGGACAAAGAATCAAAACCTTTTGTAAAACCTGGAGAAGCGCTGAAAACTTATTTTAAAACCATGGACAGGACTACTAAAACCTGGATTGTCCAGGTAAGACGTGGACAGTTGGTAACGCTAACAAAGAGTAAAACAGGTGACCTTTCCCTTGTAGCCTAATAGGTAACTTTCTATAACAGAAAGAAAAGTTTTGCCAATCAGTTTCAATATATAACTTAAATATTGAAACAAATGATAAACAAATTTGTTAAGAATCGGAAGTGAAGAGTTCAAAATGTAAGATATATCTAGAGACGAAAATTTATTCTAAATTTTGAAGTTAATGTTGAACTTAGGCCAAAATTTTTATTAAAAAATAGGCTTCACTTTGGAAAAAATCTAAAGATTGAAACTGTTCACAATCTTTACAAGCAATTTTTTCTGAATTGAACCTAATAATTCATAAAACATTTATTAACACGAGAAAGACTATCCCGGTTTTTTACTCCAACAAACTCAAACATTTGCTGATAAAAACTAAACTACACATGGTAGATCTTTGAAATTTTTTGAATTTGTAGACAAATTATTCCTTAATATAAATACATTTGAAAATTCTATTTCTAATTGATCATTTTTGAATGATAAATCAATAACTGATAGAAAACGAGCTCATTTAACTAAATTTGCTCTACAAAGCAGTGAAGTGAGTGGAGATCACTTCAATGCTTTGTGTTCTGCTCTCAAATCAGATATTGAAATGCACTGAAATAATAGCCGGCATTCTATGCCGTTATAGTCCTTTACGTCGCCCTTTCCTTTCAGTCCTTCTCGTGTTAATCGATACAAATCTTTTGACAACTATTTGAAGAACTTTCAAATGATTATAATATTCCAAACTCAGTGTAGTTCTCGATATGTCAGTCAAAGAGCATTTGAAAGCTTGTGATTGGGAGTGACTTCACTTCAAACTTCTCTAAACGCATCACTCATTCGCTGTTTGTCTCCAAAACAAATCATTTCCCAAATAAAATGAAATAAAATAAAATTTCTGTCAAAACTAAAATGATTTCAAATACGGTCTTTGGATCGACATTAGTATTGATTTTACTATTTTCAGTCACCGAACCGATGGTCTGTCCCGACGGTCACTCCAAATGCAGAGACGGTTTGCTAATTAAAACAATAATTAATTTGAACTTATCTTCAATACCTATACTCTAACAGACATGACATGTTGCAAATTGTCATCGGACAGGTATGGCTGCTGTCCTCTATCCTCGGGTATGACTTCATAAGCTTTTAATATTTATTTTCTTCGAATACTTTGTCTATTCTTTGTCTGACAGCCCAGTGTTGTGCCGATGGTATGCATTGTTGTCCGAGTGATACCAAATGCAATAACATAGAAGGTTCTTGCGATTACCTCAATGATGATGATCACTCACTTCGGATGAATATTTCTCCAAACCATTTATGTCCCGATAAGAACAAGACGTGTCATGAGTCAGAGACATGTTGCAAACTGAAGACAGGTGGTTATGGCTGCTGTTCCTTCAGCTCGGGTCAGATTACCTTTAGATTAATTATAAATTCTATAACATTTCAATCGACAGCCGTTTGTTGTAAAGATATGCTCCACTGCTGTCCACACGGAACCCGATGTGATCTAATCCACAAGCAATGTGTCCGCCCGTCATCTCCAGAGTATCACTTCTCAACTGATGCCATACTAATTAAGACAAGTTTGGTTGATATCGATAATAAAAACACTTCAATTGTATGTCCGGGCGGTCAATATCATTGTCCCGATGGAAATACCTGTTGTGTCATAAGAGATAAACAATGGGGTTGTTGTCCATTAACCGATGCGGTCTGTTGTGAGGATCGGATCCATTGCTGTCCCAATGGATATAAATGTAGTCAAAGTGGTTGTCAGTTGTTATGAGAATTAAGTTCAAGACATTTATTGATATTAGTATTTATTTTAATTTCAATATTTGATTTAGAATTTAAAAATATAATCACTTCTAAGTGTAAACGTCTTATCGCAGTAAAAGGTTTTAAAACAAAATATGAATTTCTTCTCGGATTCGAAATATTAGAAAAATAGCCAAAACTTTGTAACATTTGTATATCAATGAATCTAATGTGAGATTTGATTCAGTTCTCTAAATCTATTTCATCGAAAGACTTTGTTAATTGAGTAGCGTTTGTATCGCTTAAAGAGTTGCCGTTAGAGTCGATTTTGACTTCAGTTTCATTTGTTTCATCGGAATTGATAAATGCCTGAGTGTTTCGCACAGGACTGTCCTCTTCGGTCAGATTTAGTGAGGATGAGGACAGACCGGATGGAGATCTAGAGGCAAGTGAGGTGTTTGGCGATTGAGGACTAGCTGTCACTTGCGAGTGGTCTGTATTTAGTTTATTGATATCAAGTTCTAAATGTGGCACTTCTTGTGTTGACTCGTGTTTCTCTGTAAATCATAACACAATCAGTTGTTATTGGAATGAAATCACAAATAAAATAGTTTTGATTACCATTTGAATCATCGGTTGTAATCTCAAACTCTGCCCCAACGCCGGGCTCTCTCTTCAAAGACTTAGCCAAAAGTTGAGCTCTTTTTTCGTGAATTTCTTCAGAAATATTTTCCAAGTCTTTAAGTGTCTTCGAATAAGTTTGTTTGGCTTCAAGTATGACACCATTCAAGCGCTCGATCTCTCGTTTTATTGAATTCAGTTCTTTGTGAATGTTTTCTGATTCTTCATAATAAGGCCTTAAATGTAATAAAATTACAATTAATTGAATTTGTTTTAAACATTCAATTACTTTGACTTCTTTATGGCACTTCTCGATTGTCTCTCTAAGAGTGAGAGACGTTTCTGTTCTTCGAAGTAGTTTTGTATATAAATGCAGTGCTCGTATTGGCTCTCAGTCTTCATGTTCTTTGCTTCCATGAACTGATCAGAAGATTGATTGATAGAACCATTGATTAATATCAATGAAAAAGAACAGATTTGTTCACAACTATAAGATATTGAGAGCTGAAGACTCACTTTAGTATTTGCCTGATTGAGCATTTCCTGCCAGAAGTGGTCGAAGTCAGAACCGGTGTCTTTGTTGACCGCAAACTTTGACTCCGCGATAGTAATCGTCTCTTTTGACTGAGAGTGCAATTCGGCCGACCGTTCGTACGACTGGACAGCCATTTGGCACTTCTTCTGGAGTTCTAATACTCGGGACCGGCAGTCATAATAAGGTCGCGACTCAGACACACATTTTCCCAATTTTTGTCCAATTTTTCTCAATTTAAATGTCTTTTCATTTAATGTATTTCGAAATAAGGCATTCATTTCCTGAAATGATATCGATTTGAGTGAAGACAAGCCTTACGGCAATCCATACCTCAAATTGTTTTTCAAGTCTATTGATATTTTCGGTACATTTGTTCAGTTCTTCCAATTTGTATCTAATCCTCGGATCCAATTCTTCGTCATTGTGTGTCTGGTGGTCAAAGACCACTTCGTCGTCTTCCTCCAGGTCTGAAGCCATGGTCTCAAAAGTGTTTCAGATGTCCATTAAATGCAATCGTTGTCTATAATAATTGAAAGTCACAGTCAATGACAATCAGATAATTGATGGCATTTAATGACATTCAATGACTTTTACCTCAAAATGGACTCAAATTTCTTCAATCAATTGGTATTTGGTTTACATTCACTCAAAACCACTTAAGACTGACTTAAACTGAATTTATTAGTGAAAGACTTTTATTTATTAGAATCGGTTTTGAGTTTAAAAATACACTTTTGAAACCTGTTTTACAACTATTGACAGAAAATATTTAAATCGCTTTTTGTTGTCAAATGTTTTTGAGTAAACATTTCGACAGATTTCGCCCCAATCTATACATCAATACATCAAATGAAGAGGTCTTTGAGATTAGATTACATTTATTTTACCACAAATGCATTGATTATCTCATAAAACAATCGCAATTATCTTATTTCTCATAAGTTTTATGTCAATTACTCGACAGCACATCCAATGGCAAAGTCCTCTTGAGTTTGAGATCACTTTGACATAAGACATGTTAACCATGTTATAAGTTATAAGTTGTTTGTTCCGCACTCTTATTACACGAATTAAATTTAATTAATTACAAGCTTTGAACTAAAGTTTATTTTCAGTCAAATATTGTTATTTCAGTCACAATTTTGGTCACATATTTCGGTTATAATTAATTTGACTCACATTTGCATTATTGTCGTTAAGACTATTCCGACTAACAATTCATTTATGATTTCAATCATAGATTACTCAAACAATTCTAATAATAATTTCTATAAAAACAAATATTTGTCTGAAATTAAGCATATTTTCGATAATTTGTAATCAAAATAAAAAATCGTAACTAAAGTTCTTCAGAGATTGAAACCGACGACAATACAGGTATTCGGGAATCGAATCGGTCGTGAAATTCATTTATGTTTTCCATATTTTGTTGAAGAGATCCATAAAACTATCGTAAATCATGAAAGTGATGGCAACGTCCAGACAGACCCGACCCAACCGCGGAACTGTTCCCTTATAGAAAGCGGGAAACCCTTCGTGTTTTGCGATTTTGATGAAACAGTCGAATGTATTCTTATATTTGGCCGCTTCGAGGCCTTGCATTCGAGTCTTCACTACATCTATGGGTGTATTACCGAAGACAGAGGCAGCGCCGGCAAACGCACCAAAAGCGCCGACAACTAGTTTGTTAACATGTTTAGTGGGATCTCCTCCGCGATACCAATCTTTCAGTGTCTCCATAACGAAGAACCGAATCGCTTGATTGCTTCCTTGTTTGAGAATAGTAGCGGACAATCCCTTATAGGTTCCTCCGATGCCCTGTTCTCTCACTATGGTTCGGACGCCGTGGAAAAAGCCTTTGTATTTGGGATTCGGACTGTTCTGGTCATTAATGAACTTCACTTTAACCGTTTCCATAGGAGTGACAGCGAATATGGCTTCGCAAACCCCGGCACCCATTCCGCACCACATTCGCATCATCGGAGATAGGTTTCCCTTTGCGTCGACATTTCGCTTCTTTAGTTCTTCGAAAGCACCGAATCTATAGATCGGAACAATTGATGAAACATTGACTTTGGCTGATAATTATCATACCTGACCGCTGACTTGGGAATCGATCCGTAAAGAAGTACAGACAGTCCACGATATAGTCCTAATACTCCGTGACCTTTGACCGTTTGTTTGACCACATCTCCGATGCCTTTATATCTTGGTTTAGCACTTCTCTCGTCCAATTGCAACTGAGTCTTCACGTATTCGGTCGGAAACGTTATGCATATTTCAATTCCACCAGTTATGCCACCTTTGGATCAGTTGACAACACATTAGATCTCTTTATTGATATAATTGTCTCATTAATGGTATTCACAATTGTATCAGAATTTCCGATACTTTACCACATTTTTAGATTCTTAGACATTTTAAATCTAATTCAATAGCAAATGTCAAATAAATTATCTCTCGATAAGAATATTTTTTATTAGACGTCCGATAATATGATATAATGTTTTGACCGAAACAGAAGTGCAATCAAGGAATCAATTAGTGATGAATACCTGCGAGAATGCCTTTGAGGGTCTTCTGGAACCTATTGACACCCGTCGGGCCACCGGTTCCCTGAGCGCTGGCCAACATTCTTATGGCATTATCTCTATTGGAAGTCATTTCGATTTTTTTGGACAATTGATTGACAAATAATTGACACAAAATACGAATGAATTTATAATTTAGGAAATATTTGTTAAATAATTAAATAAATAATTGAGAAAAACATTTAATAAATTTCACAACCGATAGACTGAAGGCAACCGAGAGTTACGACAAACTTGATCTTAAGTCCAACTGATCTGATCTGATCTGATCCGTAGGCTTACCATTCATTCACCACATTTTCCTCGTTCACAATAACTGTAAAGAAGGTATAACTTTTGCATAGACTCTATGCCATACACTTCCACACTATAGACAGCCTTCAGAGCGCACAACCATTCAAACCATTGCCAGACCTCTCATTGCCATCACTCGGACGGGATATCACTCTCACTGATCACGTGATGACATGACTGAAGAAGTCTGACTGAAACAGACTTTAGTGCCGTCACTGTCCAAGAGATCTGTTATCTAATCATATCTCGTGATTAACACATGTATTGTCATTGTCTCACAATTTTTGCTATTATTAGTTCTAATGGGTTATAAATGTCAGTCCAATTGATTTACTTTAGATTTATAATTAATGTCAGAATATTTATTTGAAGCGAAATTCAATGCAATATTAATTTAAGATTTATATACAAGTTATGCAAACGTCTTGTCTGACACTCATTTTATTAACGACTGAATTTCTTATCTTCATATCATATAATATCAGCCAAACTTCCATTTTTATAAAATTGTTGTATAATTCTTATACAATGTATTACCCGAAGTGACACAAAAAATCCAATTTAGAACAATTCAACTAAATTTGCTTTAAATAAACTCAAATTTCATATCATTTTAGTTATTCGTCAGAATGTTTGATATTTAATTCGAAATGAGTATTCTTTTCGACTTTCGGTCAATTTTTATTTTCTTTCGTAAAGAATTTTATAATCGAAACAATTTTTTATAATTAATTAAAACAAAAAATTATTTAATTGTTTGATATTTACTTCTTTTTAATAAACAATTTGTTTAAAGATATTGTGTTAATAGAGAGCTCTCGAGTTACAGATGTTTCAAAGGGTATGTCATTCGACAGCGAAAGTGTTTAATTGACCCAAAGTTTTAAAAAAGATTCTCGAATTTTATCGTTACTTGTCTTCAGAGATGATTCGCAAATACTGTAGAAAAGGTTAACCCATGATTTCTCTTAACCCGACCCATGATTACCCTTTGCACACCTGGTATTCTGGTATTTGATAAGTCTTGTTATAATTGATAAATAAATTGTGCAAACAATCAATGGTTTATTGAATATAATATGTATTTATGAGAATTGAATCGGATATAAGTGTTTATTTATAATAATTTTATCCGAAATTGAATTTAAAGTAATATATGTCTGGAGTTTTGTTTGTGATATCAATAGTAAATCTCACATTTAGTTTCATTCAATTTTGATATAACCATAAGAATTGATTCGTTCGTTAGATTTCCAACATTTGTTAAACGATTCTGAATACAGAATAACAATACAGACGAGGATATGACGACTCGTTGCCAATACTGACCCCACTTATCAATAAATAAATTGATTGCTATCTAATTCTAATCTCGTCGGCCGACCGACAAGTGCTTCGTTCAATTGACTATATCTTAAGGCACACCACAAAAGAATTAACTCAAGTCTGAGGAGAGTTAGTGTAAAATATGAAATCAATTTCCAAATAAAATCTCAAAAATTTATTCCTCAATAGACTCAACCGATAGACTCATAATTTGAAAATACTCTTCACTGAGTTCAAAATACTGCCACTCGGTTGCTGACCAGCCATCTGACCGACCATTTGTCCACCCATTTGTCCACCCATTTGACCCGACATCTGACCCATTTGCGCGCTCTGGCCGTACATTTGCTGTTGCTGTTGCTGTTGTTGGCCGTACTGGCCATAGGCTGGTCCTTGGGCACCGACGGGATGGTGACCCATGGCCGGGTGGCTTTGGTTGGGATGAGCGAAGGGTCCTCTGGCGCCCAATGGAGTGGTGGCCTCTTCGAGGATCTTCTTTCCACTGGCGAACAGAGAGCCTAACATTCCGGTGTGTTGTGTCTGTTGTGACGATTGCTGTGCTGTGAAGTTGGGCTGTGATGAGGGCCGGGGAGAAGTCGAATGCAAGTCCAGACTTGTTGGCCGTTGTTTGTTACCATGCATTCCCCCTCCGAGTGGTAACATTGCGTTGTATGCCTGTTGGTTGACCACCCCCTGGCCCGGCATACCTGACTGCATCTGATGAGCCATTTGGCCCGATTGTGGCCCCTGTGGTCTCATACCCGAACGACCCATCATTTGCTGGTTTACCTGTTGTTGCTGTTGGTATGACTGTTGGTTGTATTGCTGGGGGCCCGACATGGGATGGCCCGGTTGCTGATGGGGGTGCATATACTGCTGGGGGTGCTGCTGATGGCCCTGGTATTGCTGTTGGCCCTGCATTCCCTGCTGGCCCATAATATGGGATTGGGTGGGTCCGTGCATCCGACGGTCGCCGGACAACATTTGCTGACCCATAGGGCCCGACATTGGGTGCTGTGGGTGCTGAGGGGGCTGACCTTGCATTGACAACATGTGAAGGTCTCCTCTTTGGCCCACTTGTGACGGGTGTCTGACCTATGGTTGGGTTCAAAACGAATCAAATTTAAAGTTTACAATCAATTTGTTTGGCATTTGAAAAGTTTTGGACAGATATCTGATAAACACATATATAGACACAAAAGAGAAGGACATAAACGCGTGAAATAAAGAGAAAGAAAGAAAGAAAGAAAGAGAGAGAGAGAGAGAGAGAGAGAGAGAGAGATAGGGAGCAGAGCATAGGTTGTGTGAGATGTTCACAAGTGATTCAGATTTGGATCAGCTTTGAATCGGTTTGTATTGAATGATGCGATCGGAACACAAGTGTTGGGCTTTTGTATGCATTTGTGTTTGGATTGACTTTTGGCTGAGTTTTGGTGCCGTTTTTGGTTCCTGAGGTCTCAGATTTATCGCATGATTAAACTTGTAAAACAAGAAAATCAAATATTAGACAATTTAAACAAAGACTCGAACAAAGATTAATTAATTTATCGTTAAATTAGTTTATAATTAAATCTTACGTTAATTATCACACGTTTGGTCGAAAAGACCCTAAAAACGGATTCAAAGACTGGATTAAGTGGTGATTGACATGCAAGACATTAGGACCCGTCGGTTGGACACTGGATCTCATGCGATGGTTCGGTCACGCATTGGTGGTTATGACATATATTAAAGTGATTTCTCATCGATATAGACATCGATTGACATCCTTGTGCTCCACTCCCCACCTTTAGATCGACTCACGTGACGCCCCGAAGCATCGACACCCGGACCCATCGGACCCGTTGTCCCGGCCTCTGACAGGAAGTTGGACGGCACTAGACCTCGAACACCGTTCACTTCGCCCATGAAGAAGCCATCCTCGTCCATATCCCCGTAGACATAGACTATGTCTCCCGTACTGAACGCCAGTTCCATCTGTCAAACAAGGGTTGGGCCGAGAAAATCAATTAAACTCAATAATCATTAATTAAGGAATCGGTGGGGACTTCGAGTGGAGACCAGTTTCGGTCTTTTGCTGAGGTTTTCCGGTTATTATTAGAGCAGAGGTTATCGTTTGCCAAAAGCTGTCCAAATCTGAATACTTTTGAATACATTTCTCAGTAGTTTTTAATAAGTGTTTATCAGAATTTGTGTAGAATTCGATGATTTT
>JAQGAJ010000893.1:0-12048 GCA_034689365.1 Liebstadia similis
TCGGCACTCCCGAAAATACCCCCCCTATACCACCCCCTAGGAAAAATCCGGAAAATCCGCCATTTTACCCCCCCCCCTATACCCCCCCTGACTCGGCTGAGCTTGCGCATCCCTGCTCTAAACTCATTAACGCACTTATCTTTTGTTGTCGTTATCACTCATCACTTCTGTATATTCTTCTAATGTTAAGCCTTTGCCGGTGAGTCTCGTTATCTCATTTCATGTCAAATCGTAAAAAAGTTGGATTCACTTGTTATTCATTGTATTAATTAATTCAGTGATTAATAGAAAATATTTTGATAATAATGAAAATATGAATTAAAATTAAATAACAAGATTGTTAATTATGATGAAAGAGATTAACTCGATTTCAAGAGAACAACCCATTTATCTCTTAGGTCTTTGACTGAAAACTAAACTTTTTATTTGTTATCCAACCAATCAATACATGTTTGACTTTTTTTTGTCATCAGATTAATCTCAGATATTTTGCAAGTCATTAATCACGAGGAAGTAGTGACAGGTCCTATGATAACTCACTGAAAACCTTTATTGAATTGTTTGATCTTGCGTTAAATTATGGCTAATTCTATTCAATGTCTCGCCCATAATGGGTCACCCATTATGGGTTAATTTTATTTATTGACAATCAAATTGATATTATTATACAAGAGATTAAGCAATTCTGTCGTTTGCCTGAATCGCTCGCAAACGGCTCTAATTCTTGATTTAAGATCACTAGAAATGTTAAGTTCTTGACCTGAGCTTAGTTTGTTGTCGTATTCCATGACTTGTGTCTGGTCGGCCTCCACTTTGTCCATAAGAGACTTGACCTGAATTAAGTCTTCGGCAGAGATGAGATGCGGACAAAAGCGTTGTTTGCGATCAAACCACTCGTGTTTACGCCAAACAGAGCGAAGACAATCGTTGGCCTCGGCTATCGAGCCCTCGCACTCTTGACAGTTGACAATCACATTATTGACCACTTTTGACATTTTATGACATTTATATTGATTTATTTTCAAAACAATTCAACGAAATTATGTAATGATCTTTAATATTCTTAAAGATATTTGAATCATAGATAGCATCGAAGTATAGATGAAAGAAAATCAATAACTTAATGATTCGAAATCAAAAATTGATGCTTTAAATTGAAGAACAACTTCAAGAATATATTGTTTGACAAAAATAGTTTATTAGTTGTTGTAATGAATTGCAATTTCAGATCAAATCCATCATAAAATAAACAAGTGTTTGATTACAGTAATACATGATTTCAAACCATAGACACTTTGAATATTTCATTATTCATTGAAATCTATTATAAATTCCTATTTGGAATGCAATCAATGCTTAATTGCACTCAAATAACATTTGATTAGAATTGTTTGTCATTTATATTATGGTTAATAAATTCTGATTCCTTGTGAACAGAATTCAAATTCGATGGCTTTTCGCTGGAATCGTGTCGATCGATGGTCGCTATGCAGGACGAGGACAGAACCGGTCAGTTGTGTCAACCCATTCATTCATTGTCTTAATTAAATGTCATCTACAGGTAAATTGGGTTTCGATGAGTTCACCAAACTCTGGCAAAACATCCGTCAGTGGTGTTCGGTATTCAAAAATCATGACAAAGACAACTCAAACACAATCTCTGCCTCTGAGCTGAAGACAGCATATTATGACATCGGACTGAATGTCAACCGAAATATTCTTCAACTTCTTGTCCGTAGATATGGTATAATAAATGCCAATCAGAAGGACAAGAATGTGGAGAAAGCGCTCACTTTTGATGACTTCATTCACTCTTCAATGAAACTGAAGCACGCGATCGACAGTTGGAATAAGAAGTCAAAGTCAGTCCAAACCTCCTCTCCTTCCGGCAAATCTCTGCCATACGCCACCACCCGATACACCCCAACCCCGACCTCAACCTCTCCTAATTTCACTCTCGAAGAGGTCAGTCCTTCCTTAAGATGAGAGTCGAGAATATATATGATTTGCATTTCAGTTCGTGGAACGGATTATGTATTGTTAAGTGATTGGCGGCCAAAGAGTACCGGCACTGACCGCTCAGGCCATTGAAGACTGCCTTCCATTTTCTTCAAATTTGCCTCATTTTTGCTTATATTTGGCGACATTTGTATCGCTTTAATCTCAACGAAGAGCTAATATTTTTGTCATTATTTCTAAATCTACTTAAAATTAATTATAATTCCTATATATTTAAATTTTAAAATTACTCCAAACTCTATATTACCTGAAAGTAAAGTCAAGTGATATTCTATAATATTCTCAAATTCTAAACTAGAATATAGTTGAGACTAAGACTAAGACTGAGTGTGAGATTCAAAACAAAGATTATTTTGTCAATAATGCCAACTATTTTTGTCCGCTTATAATGTTATCCAATCAATAAAACTATATATCTATTTGATTAAATACCACTTCACTATTCAATTCAAAGCCATGAAATCCCTTTCGGAATCTAATCCTTTGAGTAATTCAAACAAATATAAAAATAAAGTCAATTTACACTAGAATACCGACGATAAAAAGACAAAGACAATTGGCTTTATAAGTACGCTAGTTATTTCGACAATTGAACTGTCAATTATCATAACCACGACATTAATACTGACTGACTCTACAGACCGGTCAGTATTACCTGAAGACGCGGTGGAGTGTAATGAAACGCGATCTCGGACTTCAATGTTTCAATTCATACGAAAAATTCGGATCCGAATATTTGATTTCAAAAACAGTGTAATATTTTATTTTACAAATTAATTGAATTCTCAATGAAGCGATTAGCGATAGTGTCCTTGGATATCAACAAATGGTTGTCATTGTCTATCACTTATGAGAGGTAAACATATCTAAAAAATGTGTGAATGAATGTCTTGAAGTAGTTCTTTGAGTGAATCAGTTGATACTAATTGAGTCGAAATGAGTGATACAAATGGTATTAATAAGAAATGTGGTATTTGTGGCGACAAAGCGTTCGGTAATTAAAAATATTATCAAAATTATCGATAATTTATTATTCTTTTACTTTCAGTCCGTAGTTTCGGTGCCTTTGCGTGCGAGTCGTGCAAAGTCTTCTTTAGAAGAAGACAAAGATCTTCTAAAGTGATGATTATATTCAATTAGAATTACTCTTTAATTTTGTTTCTTTTAGCCAATGAAATGCAAATTTGGGAACAAATGTCTAATAAATGATATCAATAACAGAAATTCATGTAAAAAGTGTCGCTTAGATAAGTGTTTTGCAGTTGGAATGAAAAAAGTAATGATCGCATGCTTTATGTTCAAAGTTAACGATTTGTCTGGACTTTTAGGAATTAGTTTGGATGTCGTCTGAACTGAAGAACAACGAAATCAATTTGGATCAACAACAGAGTGATGTCAACCAAAATGAGTCCATCACTATATCCCTCACATCCCATGACTGCAGTCCATCGATAGATACTTCACAACACATATCGACAAATCAAACGACAAACTCAAGGCTTTTCGATGAAAGTTTGGATTTTCTGTTTGAAAACAATAATCTGAGTGAAGAACAGATCAATGAAGAGATCGTCGAAATCAAAAAGTCATTAAAAATATTTGAGAACAGAGATGAGAGCGAAGGAATTGAAACGGTGTTAAGTTCTTCAGACCTGTCTATAGTGAGACCAATCACTACATATAATAAGCAATTGAATGAAATGGAAATGAATCGACTCTCAGAGCTCTATCGGGCGGCTCTTAATTTCGGTGATGATTCGGTGGTCACGACCGGAGATATCGTTGAAATCGATAGTATGACTGATTTTTATAAAAGAGTCGGTAGTCTTAACACATTTGACAAAACAGTTGAAGACGCGTCAAAGTTTTGCAATAATATCGATAAGTTTAATGAAATTTGCGAAAACGATAAGTTAGTTCTCTTCAAAAATAGTGTTTGGAATCTATATTGCCTTAAAGTGTTCTTACCTCAAGCCATCGACAAAGGAGATTGGTCTTATATCTATGTAAATTGTCAATTTATATATCAACAATGCTGATTAGTTATATTGATAGACGAGCCAGTATTGCATCAAGCTACATTGGGATACTTTGAAGCAAGACAGTGGAGAACAATGCTCTAAATTGATCGATAAATTCCGGAAAACTATTAAAAAAGATTGGGTTATAGACACAAATATGATTAACTTGGTATTAATGGACAAAACTTAATTCATATATAACTAAATTTCATTTGTTTTTATAGTTCATGTCAATCATCCTATTCAACGATGATTTGCCAACTCTAGTCAATAAGAACTTGATCAAGTAAATAGCATTTGTTTGAGTCTAATGTGTTCTAACAATTTGTCCAATCGATTGATTCCTAGACTCGACCAACGAATTTACATTTATTTACTTCAACGATATTTAATTCAAATATTCCGAACCGAAGATATATTTTGGGAAAACTTGAAGGAAATAATGAATTGTTTGATTGAACTGAAGAACGCCCACAAAATCAAAGCCAATTTAATTAAAACTTATTCCCATTATTTTTCTCCACTCGTTAGAGAGGTTTTCGATACCTGAATAATAAACCTTTGAATCGGAAATATAAAGCATTGCATTAATTATATTTATATTGATTAGTTCTAATCATTCAAATTGATTTTGAAATCAAGCGCTAAGTGATAGTGACCTTGGATATCAACAAATGGTTGTCATATTTGAAAGGTAAACATAAGAGCTATGATTATTTAGCTCTTTCATATCAACTAACAATCGAGCCCTCGATTACTTGGAAAACTCAGTTAAATTGTCAAAATGAGTGAAAATGGTTCGAATAAAATATGTTTAGTTTGTGGCGATAAAGCCTTTGGTAAGGCAAGTGAATGTATCCGAACTACCTTGCTACTTTGTCTTCCTTCTAATTTCAGTTCGCAATTTCGGTGCCATCGCTTGTGAGTCGTGCAAAGTCTTCTTCAGACGAGCGCTCGTCTCTTCTAAAGTAAAACTTATTTAAAATCTAATTCAAACTTAATTAATTGATTTAAATCTATTTCAGTCAATAAAATGCAAGTTTGGAAACAATTGTGTTATAACTAAAGCGAACAGAAAGTCATGTAAAAAGTGTCGATTAGATAAGTGTTTTGCAGTTGGGATGAAAAAGGTATTGAAAAGGTTTAATAAATAAAATTCCAATAATTTTTGTTTTTAAGGAATTGGTTTGGATTAGACTTAATGTGAAGAATGAGAGAAACGATTTGGATCACAAACAAAGTGATGCCAATCAAAGCAATTCAACATCTCTAGCATCAGATGATTGCCCACAATTGACAAACACTTCACAACATTTACCGTTCATTCAAAAAACAAAATCAAATCTGTTCGACAAAAGTTTGGACTTTCTTCTGGAAACCTATGATCTAAGCGATGAACAAATCGATTCGGAGATCACACAATTGAAAAAGTCTTTAATTGGTTCAGAAAACAGTGTAAAGACACAAATTACAGAAAAGGCGTACAAATCTTCTGTCGTGTCTATTGTGAGACCGATCTCTCCCTTTACTACACAACTGAATGATATGGAAATTCACAGACTGTCAGAGCTCTATCGGGCGGCTCTTAATTTCCAAGGTCATTGTGAAGCCGCGACTAGCAATTTAATTGAAGTTGATACTATGGCTGAATACTACAAAAAGCTAAGTGCCCTTGGTACTTTCGACACAAGTCTAGAACAGGCCTCAAAGTTTTGCAACAACATTGAAAAGTTCAATGAAGTGAACGCAAACGATCAGATGATTCTATTTCGAGACATGTGTTGGAACGCCAATTGTCTGAAGAACTTTGCCTCACATGCCATGAATGATGAGGAATGGACTTATACTTATGTGAGTCCTGTTTAATAATAATCTGATCTTTTCAATTCATTTTTTCAGTCGAGTCACTATCGAATTAAATTCAAAACCAATCTAATCAAACAAGAACTCGGGAATAAGTGTGTGGAAGCGTTCGAAAAGTATTGGCGAAGTATTAGCCCCGAGTGGGCTATCGATCCCAATGTGATTAATTTGGTATAACAAACAAATCAAATATCTTTTAACCATTTGTCTTAATATAGTTTATGGCAATCAATCTTTTCAATCCCGAAAAAGCAAATTTGAATAATAGAAACTTGATTAAGTAACTATCAATTGAATCAAATCGAATCTAACAATTATCCCATTGTGAACAGACTCAACCAACAAATCTACTTATATTTACTCCAACGGTATTTAATTCATTTATTTGGATCCAAAGATAAATCTGAAGAAAATTTATCAAAAATGATGAACTGTTTGAATGAACTGAGAAAAACTCATTATCTCAAGAGAGAAATGGCCCGAAAGTATTGCCACACTTTTTCACCTCTTGTTAAAGAAATGTTAGAATTTTCGATCTAATTTGTATAACCTTTTCAAAAGTTGTGGAATAAACAAAATTAATATTTGATGTCTTCTAAATGAATTAAATCTTGAAGAGCCGAGTGATAGTCGGATCAGATGTCGAGGTCATCGTCCGGATCGTCGTCATCGAAGTCGTCGTTTTTATCCATTTCGTAAAAGACTTTACTCTCGTTGTCATCAGTTCTATAAATCAAAAACCGAATCAAAATTATAATCTTTACCAAAAAGTTTTATTCAATCAATTGATTACTTAATGTAAGGCAATTGAAGACTATTCTTGGCCTCTATTTCAGTGTCCTTTAGATTCAGATTAAACGGTAGATCAAGTGTTGGGTCAGTTGTGGTCTGTGTTTCGGTCGAACCACTTATAGTCACATAATTGATGTTATGGTCAGATATAGAGAACAATTCCAACGACTCTTTCACCGAAAAGTGTGTCTTTCGATGTGGTTTTCTGTGTCTTATAATGGCTTTAAAATAAGAGTCGGGTTTGTCTTCAATTGTTGTCAAATGAATTACTGAATGAGATAACTGTTCAATGGATTGACAAACATGTTGTGAATGACAGTCGACGTGAAGAACACAAACTAATTGACGGAATCGACCGCAGAGTTGAGATAAAAGTCTTGATATATCGTACAACGAGTTCGTCGCTAAAAGTGGTGTCAAAGAGTCCACAAACACAACCGATTGGTCGCTCGCGTTGGCCAACGAGTCAATCAATAACTGAATCGATATATCTTCAGTCAAGAGATCAGTGATTTTGAAATGACTGATGGTCTTATCGGCTGAAGACTCGGCCGAAGGCTTACAATAGAGTTGGGAATCATTTTCAAAACAAACGACATTTACTTTCGAGTGATTGAGTCGATTGTCGATCAAAGTCCTGATCACTGCCACAGAATCTGATCCCAAGTGATCGCATACTAAGATAAACCGAGAAGTGTCGACATCGTTGACCAATCTTCTCATTAACTGATGATTCGCTAAGACTTTCATCGATGGCTTTGAAGTCAACAAAAAAGGTAAACAAATTTTAAATGGCTTTCAGTCTGTTTCACGAAACATGTGTTCAATGTTTACCTCAAAGTGCTGTCACTTCGCGACTCATTTCTCAACTTTCAATATCAAGAATATTCTTTGAAGAATATTAAAGTTTTCAACTATTTTTGAAATCTATAGTAATATTCGTTTTCATTTTAAATAAATAGAAAGTAAAACCGAGTAAAAAGTTGTCGATAAAATTTGCAAACCATTTTGCTATTTGTTATCTCAAGTGATGATTACGAAACTTCGATATAATAGTTATCGTTGTGTTGGAAGAAAATGAAAATATATATGATATAAAAGTTAAATAGTAATGATATAACAGATTCTTATTATTCTGGCAAAAATCTAAACCTCATATCGACTGAATTGACAAAATGAGTGACGAAGATATCGACAAAATATGTGGCGTTTGTGGAGACAAAGCATTTGGTAATTTAAACACTTTATAAAATAAGCCTAAAATGACTGAAACTTTTGATCCATTTCAGCCCGAAATTTCGGTGTTTTCACGTGCGAGTCGTGCAAACTCTTCTTCAGACGAGCGCTCGTTTCTTCTAAAGTAGTATTGTTTTTCAAAATTTAACATTAATTTATTCTATTCTTTAGCCAATAAAATGTAAGTTTGAGGACAATTGTGTTATAACCAAAACAAACAGAAAGTCATGCAAAAAGTGTCGCTTAGATAAGTGTTTTGCAGTTGGGATGAAAAAAGTATTGATCGCATGGTTTTTGATTTTAATTATACTAAATATTCTAATCATTAGGATTTGTTTTTGGTCAGAATTAATATGAAGAAATATATAAATGGTTTGAATCAACAACAAAGAGATTTAACTGAAAGCCAATCCAATTCAAGAGATCTCACATCCGATGACTGCAATCCATCGATAAATACTTCAAACTTACCGTTCGTTAAAACAATAAATTTCGACAAAGGTTTCGATTTTCTCCTCGAAAGCTCTGATTTGACTGAAGAACAAATCAAATTTGAGATCACAGAAATCGAAAAGTCATTTATAATATTGCCTTTCAATAAAAGCCTTATTGAAAAGTCTTTCTATAAGATTGACACAGAAGTAACACAAACGGAAATCAGACCTTCGGTGGTCTCTATAGTCAGACCGATCTCTCCCTTCAATAAACAACTGAATGATATGGAAATGAGTAGAATATCAGAGCTCTATCGAGCGGCCGATCACTTCCACGTTTATTCCTCGGTCCAAATCAAGAATTTCGTAGAAGTAAAAAGTATTGGTGAATATTATATGAAATTAGGTGCTCTCAAGACTTTCGACAAAACTCTGGAAGAAGGATCAAAGTTCTGCAATAATGTTTCCAAATTCAATGAGATTTGCGAAAACGACAAATTAGTTTTATTCAAAAATAGCGGTTGGGATTTGAATTGCCTGAAGAATCTCGCGGCACATACTGTGAGCGAAGACAATTGGTCCTATACTTATGTAAGTTAATTGTATTAATCGATAATTGAATGTGCAATGTCTCCTTCCAGACAAACGACTATTGTATCAAGTTCAATTCAAATATAATTATGCGAGAAGTAGTTTTCAAGGACTTCACTCGCTTTCAAGAATTTTGGCGAAGTATTAATCCCAAGTGGACTCTCGATCCCAACTTAATTAACATGGTATTAGTCGATCGTTTTATTTTGATTTTAATTTCATTTTTCGTTGAAATAGCTGATGATTATCAGTGTATTTAATCCTGAATTACCAAATTTAAGTAATAAAAACCTTATAAAGTAAGAGCCGTCTAATCAAACTCTATCTAATCCTTACCTTATTATGAACTCATTATAGACTCAATCAACAAATATACATATATTTACTCCAACGCTATTTAACACAAATGTTTGGATCCGAAGATAAATCGTTTGAAAACTTATCAAAATTAATCAATTGTTTAATTAAACTGAAAGAAACCCATTCTATCAAAAGGAATATCGCAAAGTCTTACGCAAAATATTTTTCACCCCTTGTTAGGGAGACTTTTGATGTCTGACACTTTCTATTTGTCAAATCTCTTATTTGTTTTGCAATTAAATGTTTAAAATATATTATTTATAAATAAAATATCCCAAAAGACTTGAGACAAATCTGACTCAAACAATTCAAAGACATTTGTTATGTAAGCGAATTGACTATGACTTTGGGTAACATAACAACCAGAATATCCTTGAATGTCGTAATCTATTTGTTTGGTTACCTCTACTTTCCATCAAATATCGAATATCTGATAAATACTTGAATTTATATATTGTTCACTATTTTTTTCATTAATTCAAATATTTTATTTCATAATTTGAGTTATAGTTCAAACAATTTTAAGTTATTTTCTTTATCTGAAAAGATGAACGAAATATCTAAAACATACGATCAAAAAGTTTGTGAGGTTTGTGGCGAAAGAGCGAAAGGTAATCAATAACTGGTTATACATTGTAAATATGTTCTGAAAGGGTTCTAAAGTTTGCGATTTCCTATAATTTCAGTCCGAAATTTTGGTGCAATCGCTTGCGAGTCGTGCAAAATCTTCTTCAGACGATCCGTTTTCAACAAAAAGGTAAAGTCTATTTCAAAATTAAATAGAAACTGAATTCAATTCAATTCTTTAGCCACTGAAATGCAAATTTGGAAACAATTGTGTTATAACTAAATCGAACAGAAAGTCATGTAAAAAGTGTCGCTTAGATAAGTGTTTTGCAGTTGGGATGAAAAAGGTTTTGATCGCAGGGTTTTATAAATAGTTAATTTTTACTCATTGCCTAAGGAATTGGTTATGATTAGAGTTAATCTGAAGAATGACAGAAATATTTCGGATCAACAACAGAGTGATTGCAATTCAATAGAACTCACTTCCGATGACTTCAGTCCATTGACGGAACAAATGACTTATCCATCAGAAAAATTATCGTCCGTTCAAATGATAAATTCTAATATTTTCGAAGAAAGCTTTGATATACTTCTCGATGGTTCTGATTTGAGCGATGAACAAATTGGGGAACAAATCGCCGAAATAGAAAAGTCTTTAACAGAACCTCACATTAGATTTGATCCGAAAGAGACTTCATCTGCGATCGTGACTATTGTCAGACCGATCCCTACTTTCAATAAACAGTTGAATGAACTCGAAGTGATCCGATTGATCGAACTCTCGCGGGCGGCTCAAGATCTTCAAACCCATTCGAGTATTGCGACCAACAATTTGATCGAAGTCGATATTTTTGGTGAGTTTTATAATAGACTCGGTTCTTATCATTTGTTCGATAAAATCACGGAATCAGCGAAAGTGTTTTGCAATCAAATCGATAAGTACAGGGAATTTTGCGAAAATGACCGAAATATCTTATTTACAAACAATTGCTGGAATCTTAATTGCTTTATGAATCTGTCCACTTATGACATGATGAAAGATATCGGAAACAATGTAAGTCATATTTATAATGCTTATTACAAACTTTTGCGATAATAATAATAATAATAATAATAATAATCAATATTATAGACCCGTCGTTATTGTATAAACTCATTGAGCGTTAAATTTGGTACAGAAATTGGAAATTCTCTCCAAAAGTTTTGGGACAATATATGTCCCGAATGGGCAGTTGACTCGAATATGATAAACCTGGTATTTTATGGATCAATTAGGGTTATAATTTAATCACAATTTCCCTTTTCTAGTTGATCATCATTTCTCTTTTGAACCACGAACTGCCTAATCTAACTAATAAGCATTTGATCAAGTAAGATTTGGTAATATCTACAGGTAAACCCATATTATCTCGACATATCATTTATAGACTCAATCAACAAATCTATTTATATTTACTTCAACGCTATTTAATTCAAAAACTTCGATCAGAAGACAAATCTTCGGAAAACTTGTCGAAAGTTATCAAATGTTTGACTGAACTCAGAAACGTTCACAAACTGCAAAAGACTAACTCGTTTTGCGTTTCACAAAATCATACAAAGAGTGCATACTTTTGAAAATTAAATTATTATTAACTGATATTCAATTAAAATACCTGTAATTTATAGATATTCTTAATTTAGCCTAAAAGTGAAATTGAAATAAAATATAACAAATATCTAATCAATAGAATCCATGGCAACACTTATCATAAAGTGAGCAAAAAGTTAATAAAATGTCAAAAACGCTTAAATTAATGTTTGAAAGTAATTGATTTCAAAAAATACAATCGAATGGGAATTAACCGAATAAACCGGTTTTCAATACCACTTCTGAATATTGCAATTTAATGAAACTCATCCTTCACTTATCAATTAACTCATAAACTAATTATTATGTTTGAGTTTATATTTTGTAAACAATTTCCACACACTTTCATCATTTACTTGTTATAAATATATCGTCGATATGTTTATGAACTTCAATGTTACTCTAAAGCGATTGAATTGTCTAAAACAAGATGACAGAGAGAACCAGTAAATTATGTTCGGCTAAGGTTTGTGGGGTTTGTGGCGATCAAGCGAACGGTAATTAGTTGTCATTTCATATATATTTTAATTTAAAT
>JAQGAJ010000894.1:0-12047 GCA_034689365.1 Liebstadia similis
ATTTGTTTTCGTCGAAGAGTAGTCCCATTTCGTCGATCGCTATCACATCCACAATGAGTCCCGAAATAAGTTCAACTGATATACCTTTCGAAAACATTTTGGACACTAAATACCGACCAAATTATGACACCAACTATGAAGTCGATGAATATTATGACGAAACTTCCGAACGTGAAGAACATACCCCTCGAAGTCGACCCATAAGAGAGAAGGATTCGCAACCAATACTCGAATATGACTACGAAGACGTTGAACAATCAGAGCCTGAGATCGAACCATCGAAACCAATCACAAATATAATGCCATATCGAGGCGCTGTCAGACATGTTCCGAATCAACCAAGAAGTCAACCGCGACAACCAGTCATGTCCAGACAGGCCAATACACAGAATTCCCGTCGAGTGTCTGCTGGATGGGGACAGAGGGTAGGCCCACAATCTCCTCAAGATAGTAATCAAGACTATCCTAATAGCGAGACTGACTTCAATCAATATTCACCGCCTCCTCAGACCCCTCAGCAAAACAGGGCTCCAGAACCTCAACCACGACGAGGCATAACAAGAGTCCGACGGCCGACGAGTCGAACCCAAGCGACTGTCGCAACAACTCGTCCGATGAATACTTACGAACAAACACTTCCCGACTATAAGACAGTTGAGAGAGAGCACAGAATCGACCGAACGGAAGATCATAATAGAAATGATCAGAATATTAATCAAATTCGAAACACTAGAAGACAAACAGCGAATTCTCGGTTTACTGCCAGAAAGAGAATCACTACAACTCCCGCCCCCCGAACACACCCAATCTTACCAAACAGAGGACAGGTTCGGCTGAATCGCAAATATAGCGGAAGACCCAGATTTGGACCGTCGGCCACTTCGGTCAGAGATTACTCGGAAGAAACGAAAAGATATAGAAATGAGAATTTCAATACTGAGAGAAGACGAGGATCGCAACAAAGGGGAAGACCCGTGAAGACCACTCTTTTATACTTAGATAATAAGCCAAGTTCTTCGCGATATACTCCCGAAGAGTATTACTCAGCCACGAGTGAGGTCATAGAGACACCGCCATTGCCTAAAACCCCGGTTACGGTCACTTCAATCGTAACTGTAGTCAAAACAATTCCAATATTCCACGGCTATAGGACTTCTTACGCAACTCTGACCACTACAACACTAAACTCTAGTGTTATAAATACCGATCAATATCAGACATCGGTGGACACAAGTTTGGGCACAACTAAGAGCATATTCAGCCAAATCAAAGACTCTTTAGAGCCAACAAAACTGACAGAAATACTAATAACTACTTCTGTTCTGACTGAGACTAAACTGATCCCAATTAAAATCGGTTACAACACTCGAACTCAGACGATGACAGACGTGAAAACACTGACCATTTTGAGTACAGACGTGGTGTTACTTCCGGCCACAGTCGCACTTCAGGGGCAGCCATTGGTGGGGTCGGGCGGCCTATCCTATTCGCTTTACACTACCATTAGTTCTTTCATAACAACTCAAACTATGACCACTACTACTGTGCTCTCTCTGTCAGTCCGCGATGAGATTATTTTGAGTACTCTGACACTGACTTCCCTAACCGAGTCAACTGTGACCAAAACCCAGACCATCTCTGTCCCGATCACTCAAACTCAACCCATTCCAGTTCCGCCTCCCATTACGACTTTGTTAACTCTAACTCTGACCGGTGATGGCGGGGATATAACAGAATTGGTTACTGCGGTCACATTTCCTATTCAGCCGGTGTTTCACACAAAAGTGGAAAGGGATGTGAAGCCGAGCCGTAGTGGCAGTGCTGTAAACCAGCAAACAGTCCAGACTTCTGATACTTTTGATTACATATCCGCTTCATTCAAAACTGTTGACACAATTATTCCAACTTTTGATTCATTAATCATTTCAACCATTTTTAAAGGTCCCGACAAAGAGATATATGAGGCCAGCGCTACCGTCGTTGACAAACACAAGAAGTTTGATCATAAACATGATCTTAAGAAGAAGAAAGTGGTAGAAAACAAATATGAAACCACTTTTAAGAAAAGAAAATTACAGCAATTCGTCAACGAAGACAATAACTTCGGGTATCCGTTCCGTCCGATTGATTACTCGACGGTTACTGTGAGGCCACAAACCATAAGTCTTCAGGTGGACCAAAACAATCCCGTCCCAGACTTCCTCGGCTTTGATAATTCTAGGTTCCAAACTCTTGCGGCCCCACAACCAGTGGTTCCGCGACAGTCAACGTCAAGACAGCCGTCATTCCAAAGGATCCGAATCAACAAACCATTGCCACAAACTCTTCCACATTTACCGACTACTTCTTCACCCTTTTTGTCTTCTCCTAATGAAACCCCAGGGCATAGATTCCAGAGAATAATTGGGTTAGATTTGGACCGATCGCCCGATCGACTGCCCGAAGCCAATTCAAACCCTTCGCCTTCAAGACTGACTACTTCAGGGTTCAGAAGAGTTCCTGTTTTCCATAACCAAATTGTGAGCCCATCTCCTCTTAAACCACCGATAATAGAGCCCACGATTACCGACGTTTACGCCACTTCTATCCTATTGTCGCCGACAATCGTATCTCCAGTTGAGGACCAAAGACCTACTTTCAGAAGAGTCAGACCAATTCAATCCCAGCCTCAGAGCGCACCGAATGCCAGAAGAATAAAACCTAAGATTAAAGTTTCGTCGCGACGACCAGTTTCGACACCTTTGGCCACATCTGTTTGGGTCAGTTCGGTTGAAGTTCCGTCGCCTCCCGTTAGTGATGTTATTGATATTCCTCGAAGAATTCCGGTCACAAGGAAACCAGTTCTTGAGAGTGTTCCGCCCACTCCTTTCATTGTATCCTCGAGAGTACGTATGACAACACCAGTCTCAGAGCCACCGACCGATTCTCCGCATCGAAGAGTTGTTAGAATCAGACGACCGAACGGTTCGGATAACAAAAAACGCAAAAACTCACAGTCTTTGGAGAATGAGCTGCAGGCGAGAGGACCCGTTCCGGCCCGCGATGACGAGCCCTCGAAGAATAACGCTCTCGATAGCGACGACTTCTCATTCAATCCGAATTTCGGGACGCGAGTCAACGACAAGTCCAATGATGTCCATACGCCTACTCTTCCTTTGACTTACTTCACAACTTATACTTACTTAACAACTGTGGTCAGAGGCCAACACACGGCTCATCTGACCCGAGAGTCTATCACTTCTACGGTCGCGACCGAGGCTTTGGACAAATCTATTGTTGATATTATTCAAAATAGCGATGGAATCGTTAGTCCGACAAAAGTTATTGATTTGGGAACAAAAACTAAAGGCGTGACCACAACTATCGTTAACCTGGTCTCCAGAGTCAAGGTCTTTAACGATGACCTCTACAAAGTTATTCATTCTTCTAAACCTGTGGTACCCGTTATTACCGAAAGTAGAAAACCACAAGAATTTATTCGGTCGTCTGTAGTCAGAGAACAGATAAGACCGACGGCTGTACTGAAAGAATCGGTTGAAAGCAAACCGATTGCCAGTAATTATAAGATTTCTGAATTGGAGACAAAACCTAAGAAACAGATCACACATTTTACTTATTATTACACTTTGTATGACAAACTCAATACCAAATATAGTACCCGAGCAGAAGTGGTCACTTCGGAGGTCTCTCCCAGTAGTATATCGACTCTCAAATTGGACACAACTATCAATTCTGACGGTTTGCTAAGCATTGGTTCGGGAGAAACGATTCATTTGGGGTCCCGAGAGTTGGGAGGACTGACCACTGAAGTCAATCTGGCCCTCAATACATATATCAAATTCGATGACATTAACAATGCTATGGTTGAGCCGTCGCCGACTCGAATGCCAGACTTCACCGTCTCGTCGGTCACTCCTTCGTCGGTATTGTCCTCCACATCAGTGAAAGATGAGTCCACTGCCAGTCCTCTATTGAGCGCATCCTTTGCAAGCATTCAAACAGCTGACCAAATATCGAGCGTTTCGACGCCAAGTATTTCTTCGGAAACAGAGGCCAAACTTCAGTCCTCTCACACCAGAAAACCAGTTAAACTAATGAGTTCTGCAGTTGTGATAAGAGATCCGCTCAGATCTAAATTAGACGCTTTCAATATCAGACCCGGTATTCGAGTTCGGGTCAAACCCATGACTGACACTAAACCCATTCATACCTCCTCATCGTCTACAGTATCCGAAGGAATAACTTCTTCTTCCGTTGAACCAGAAGTTTCACCGACGCCAACATTAATGTCTCCAAGTCTGGCCACGTCTGAAGAATCAAATAAAGAAGTTACCCCTACAAAGAAGAAGATTGCAGTGACATTGAGGCGTCCATTCGGAGGCATCAGCCGAGTGTCCTCTCGCGGTAGACCTCAAAAGGTTTCAGTTTCGGTCTCAACGAAACCACGATTTGTTGTGGTCACTAGGACTGGACCACTGGCACCGGTTCAGTCGACCGCAAGGGTTAAAATAAGTAGTCGAGTGTTTAAGTCACCCGTTGTTAGCTTTGAAATCACTTCTTCGCCAACAATAGGAAACATTGAACCGACTGTATCTTTGAATGAAGCCGTTTCGTCAGATCTGGTCAGCTTTGGTTTGGACACAAGCTATGGTACTCTCACAACAGCGTCTTCCGACTCAACGATGCCATTGCCTTCAGTAATGACAGTCTTCGAGACCACTACTCATACCATTCCATTTACTGTCGGCGATCATACAATTTATACGACCGTCGAAGAGACTAATTCGCGAGTAATCAGTCAAACACTGGACAGCGTTGACCCGTCGGACGTCGCGCGAGCCAACAGGTTTATGAAAGTGTCGAATGGAGTCACTCTGATTGTCGGCGATAATGTCCACTCCAATCGAACCTCTCCGGTCACTCTTCAGCCAACACTTGTTACCGGAGCACCGGTTCATATGAAGGATGGGATTAAAGTAGACCCGAAACAATCGGAAGCTTCAGAGTTGGCCACTTTGTTCGACACCCGAACCCTCTTCACAACATTCACATACTTCACGACTTACTATACGGACGACACTTCAGTGGTCTCGAGTTCAGAACAAACGGTCACAAATGTGATAACGATTCCAATCACATCCATCGCTAGTTCACAAGCGATTGTTCCGACTGTCGTGGTTGAGACCTCTGATCGGTTACGAACCGAAACAATTTACTCAACTTATACTTATTTCGCAACTCTTTTCAACGGCAGCTCTTCTACTATCACACCATTAGAAGAGATCAAAACTGATTACCTGACCCTAAGAGAGCCGATGACAGTGACGCGCACTATACTGCCCACCACTACCAGTCAGGCCTCACTATTCACCCGCACGTACTTCACTACTTACACAAATTTGGTCACATTCTTCCAGAACAATAAACCGGTCACTTCAACAATTGAAGAAACAGTAAGCAGCGAAGTTGTCTTCACTGCTCCGCAATACTCCGAGACAAGACTGGCCAGCAGTTCAAGTGCTGTGAGACCGACTCCAACACTGGAATCGCCTGTCCTCAGGACCCGAAGCACTTACACAACTCTCACGCATTACATCACTCTCTTCAGCGGCAGTCAAACAATCCTCTCATCGATAGAAGAAATCAGTCCAACTGTTGTGACCGAAACGCCCGGACAGACCAGTGAACCAACTTTGGATGTAATGCCGAACATTAGGTTTACTCAGCCGTCACAGAGTCCGACCAAACAATCGAAAGACTTATTGTCAGCCTTTGTTCAAAGTATAAGCACTCTCTTCACAACTCATACATACTTCACAACACTATTCAGTGGAACCACTTCTTCAGTAATCAGTCACAAAGAGACCACTTCTTCATTAGTCACTCTATACGTTCCTCAATCTGTGGCCTTCCAATCAACACGACTTCCATCAGATATGATTGAGGCCACGCCTACCCTCGAGTCCTCTGTCCAACCGACCGATTCGGTTCACGGTTTGGATGTTTCGAAATCGAGTTCGATTCGATCAATACTTCCATCGCTGAGAATCGATAGCAGCAGTTATGAAGTTATCGATTCCAGTATTATATCCAAAGTATTCGAAGACTTGAGAAGTTCTGAAGGTCTGACAGAAGAACAATTGTCTTCTGTTGTGGCAGAAGTGGGCGCTTCGACTACAGTCATCGATGGATCAACTATGGTCTTGTTCACTAACTTTATTCTACCCTCAGAAGCATCTGACGACACTTCGGTAGCAACGGATGCCAACAATGGGGCCAAAGGACCCGCCGGTTCATTAGCCAGTTCTTTGTTGAACAACGCAGACATGTCTTTGCTTAACAATCTCTTGGCGTCCAGAATATCATCGGTCAGAAACGAATTTGGAACCACTGTTTCTCCCGTTTATATATCTCCTCACATGGTGTCGGAAACCAATTCGGGAACCACTGCCATAAAACCCGGTGCTGTTATTGAATTGAGTGACCTCTTGGACGGCGCAAACATGGCCGGCAATATCGGCGAAGCAATCAAAGACATCGTTCACATTCTGGCCAAAGCACCAAAAGGAAAGAACGACACTCTTATTATTCCATCAAAAGAAATGCCTCCGCGCGAAGGAATTGTCAGCAATTCTCAGGAACCGGTTTACATACCTCTTGGATCAGCCTATAAACCGACACAAGTCTCCAAACAAACAGACAAAAGCACTAAACAAGTGTCGAGGATTGAGACCCGAAGAGCACAAGTGATGTCAACAGCTATCAGACCTGATTCAGCCATTGGTGGTCACAATGGAAACGCTTCACCGAACAAACAATCGGATGGTATTTTCATCGAGTCTTCATTGGGAACATCACATCGAGGGTCGCACTTATATGCCGAGAGTCAGAGACCAACGCCTGTATTGACCTCCAAAGCCATCAAAAGCACAGTTCAACCGAAACCAACCACCAGTCGAGTGTCTTCTGGTGTGACCACAATATTCTTCACCGACACAACACATACGGACGCAAAGATGCCGTTATTTGTCGATTCGAATGCACCGATAGAGTCGACCCGATATGTGACGAGTGTTGAGAGCACTACAAGAACTCTGACATTAACCACAACTAAGGTTTGCATTCCTTTCTCTCTTTCATTTCTAACGGAATGTCCTTCTCTTCAGGTTTACTACACCCGAGACTCTCCGCTGACCATAACTTCAGTATTGACCACAACTATTCCTCCGCGAACGTTCGTATCGACCATAATCGGGAGCCGAACCATTTTGGGCACTCCAGGAGATTCTTCTACTGAGAGTATTCAACCAACACAAGTACCGAAAGGATCGACTGCTTCAACCAAATCAGTTACACCCGACACAAGAACTACTTTCCAGAGGCCTTCTAGAAAACCAGGAACCGGTCCTTTCAGAGCACCTACTCGTGCGCCGGAAACACCAAAAACATTCAAGACCTCTGCCCCAAGACCTCGAGTGCCATACAAACCTCCTCCTCCTTCTCAGCCACCGATCCTGAGCGGAGTCAATGAGAGCCCATACGTCCCGAACAAAAAGCCGACACCAATGACAACACCGAAGACGACAACCCGTCCGAGCATTTTGGACATCGATCAGTGCAAACCTGGTTGTAATGCGGCCAACAAAGAGATCTGCAAAGAGATCGACGGAAAGTTCAGATGTGATTGTAGACAAGGATTCATTAGAAAGGATGACAAACATGTCTGCGAAGGTATTGACCATTGTTTGGGAAAATTGTCTTAACTCTAATTGTTTTATCTTTGATACAGAATTACAGAACTACGTAGTTGTCGTTCGGGTGATGAAAGTGGGAGAATCGGAAGTGACCTGGTTTTCAGAATTCTCGAACAGCACTTCCGATGAATATAAGAACTTAGCCAAAGTGGCTAAGAACCAAGTGGACACCGCATACTTGGCCACTGACGTCAAGGAGAGCTATGTCGGAGCCGACGTTTCCGGTATCGATAAGGTCTCCGATGGCGGAAATGGTGTTTTAGTTAATTTAACGGTTCGACTGACGAAACGAAATAACTTAGACGAAGATCTTCTTCGAGAAACTTTGACTCGAAAATTAGAGCACAGCTCTGAAGTGCTTCCCAACCCTCAGTCGGTCGCCGCAGATGTTGAAGACGTTATAGACTTCGATGAATGTAGTTCTGACGAACACAACGACTGTGCGGTCTCTGCCCGATGTGTCAATGAACCGGGAACTTACCGATGCGAATGTCTCAACGGTTATCCCGATTTGGACCCCTCTTTCCCCGGAAGGGTCTGCGCCTCTGAGATCAAGGGCTGTGAGTTCTGTCACGGAAGAGGTGATTGTATTCGAGACGATTCCGGTCAAAGCAATTCGTGTAAATGTCACAGAATGTATCTTGGTAGAAGATGTGAAATCAATGGATTGCGTAAGTTTTCATTTTATTTTCACCATTCAAATAGTTTATTATACGTTTTGGCCTTTATTTAGTCATTTTCTAAATTTAATTCAATTTATCAGAACTTTAATGTAGTATTAAATTCATATCAAATTACTGACGGATCGTGTGTTGAGTCGAAACATAACACTCACGACTTGATTGACATGATTTGACACAATTTGTCCGCTTATATAAGATTATTCTACAGAAGAAGTTCCTGTTATTCATATCATTCAAATCATCCAATTATTTGTGTATTCCTTCAAAATTATATATTTTAAGACTTATATAATTTGAGTTCAAATAATATTTATAATAAGATGAGCGGTATTTACATCTCGGCCTAGATTTATAACAATAGCCCAAAGCCTAACCTAAATGAATGTTTTGTTTGCCGATAGTTTTGGCCATTTTGCTGCCGATAGCGGCCATCCTCTGCATTGTCTCCATTTGTTGTATTGTCTACTGTTGTCGGAAATGGAGGAAACGCACAATTTCTAAGGGTTTCAGAAACCTATCGTCATTCGGGCCGACAGTAATCGGAGGAACGTTAGACCGAAAAGCAATGTTAGAGACATCGAGCGAAAGCAGTGACCACATGAGGTCACACGTCTACGACGGACCCGGAATACTACCGGTGAGTCTAATTGGAACCATTTGGTGATCACAACATAATCATTGTCTTCGTCTTTTACAGAACGATCCGAATGGGACGGACTCCCGACGAAGGGAGAGTGAGCCCAGTCTGGACCGAAGTATGGGCTCTTTGGGAGGTCCGTACAACAGTTTGCCCCCGCAGATAGTCATTCCACGCGCGCGGCACTCGTCTCAACAGGTAAACTATGCCATACATCGCGGACAGATGTATATGTGGTGATCACTCTTGGAGTGGTTAACTGTTATCATAACACAATCACCTCTTGTGGCCAATCGATAATTATTTGCTCACAGTATCACTGAATCACTGAATCACATCTGTATATAACATATTTTAATTAATGTAATTTCATTGAGCTTTTTATGTTTGGCCCTAAATGTCCCAAAGGGTATACCCTTTCGGGTTAACCCTCGATGACCATTAGTGCCACTCAAGCGTCAGAAATGCAGCGCTTTTTAAATAATTTTGTAATCATTCTCTCGTTTTAATTAAATAAAATGTTTATTTGTCTGTTTATCTGGTGTCGGCTTTCTTTACGACCTCTTCAACAGTCTCTTCGACAGTCTCTGAATCGGTTTGGCTCTTGGTTTAGATCCTTTGCCCATATATTTGTTCCAATTGTAATCATCGGTTCATTACTTTATGAATTATAGGGTTTCTATACACCAGAAACTCAGGACTCTATCAAATATCAATATCTTGACACTATGTCTGCAAATGTCCACCAAAGGGCTCAAATGCCAGGCCATAGATATTCTGTTGATATTAGCAAAAGAGCCCAACAAATGCCAACCTCTTCGAAGTTGTCCTCAAAGTGTTATAATAAGTACGCGAAGAGAACTGATTTGAGACGAGAAGAGGATAACAAAAGTCTGGTATTGATAACACTTTTGGTTTGAACTCAATTTCTTAGATCTTGTTATTGTAGAACTCAGTGAAGTCTTCATCAGTGGTAAGCCGTCGACTGACATATAATACTAATTACGAGACCAATGGTTCGAATCAATTATTCGATACCTATCTCTCGGATTGGAGGACAACACCAAAGCAAAGACATTACAACTATTGCCGACCTAAGAGTGAATCTGAACTCAGGTATGACTTCAATCGTATTAATTTCAGACCCTTTCAAGTGATATCAAAAATTAATTGAATTCACCGAAAGAAAAGTAAAACCGAAGTTGTTTTCGCAAAACTAGACATCGGGTGTCCAATGAGAACACAGGACTGACTCTGTTTGAGAGATCTCTCGTTAAATATTAATTGAAAGAACTTATTTAGAAATGTTTGTTTAAACTAGGGATGCGTAAGCTCAGTCGAGCCAGGGGGATCAGGTGGCCATTTATCGCAAGTCCCGAAATTGGCCTCGGCCGCTTAATCCAGTTAAATTAAGGCCTAATATAACCGAATTAAACCGTTATTTCGCTAATTAGCCTTAATTCAGTCTTAGTTACGATAATTTAAGCTTAATTGTGGTCAAATCCAATTAAATTCAGTTTAAATCCGATTCCCGGCAGCCATTCTGCGGCCGGAACCAAAGTCCAGCCAAAATGTTTAGGGGGTCGATTCTTCAAGCTAAGGGGGTTATTTTTGGTTCAAAATCTTCCATGGGGGGGATTTCGTGCTGTTCCCCTTTGCCCATCCCTGGTTTAAATCAAATCAATAATGCATTTAATGAACTGAAAGATTAATTAGAGATCAATTCATTTCAATTCATTATTCATTCATTCAGTCATTCATTCAGAGCTATAGTACTATCGTTTGAATGTTTTTCCTATACTATATTCAGGTCTGAGCTCTGGTTTGTCGACCGAATTATCGAAATTTTATTTATGATCATTAATCGATTCAATCGAGTCATCAAATCAGACTTACAAACAATGAATTTAGTAAATGAAATGATTTATATGTGAATGTGTGATGAGATCGCCTACACTTCGATGAAAGTTCTTTAGTGGTCTTCAAATTAATCCCAATCTCTATTTAGTAGGGATTGAGTCCAACAGATTAATGAGGAAAAGCCATTACCCAATCGTTTTCTAATGACGTTCACTAATGAAGATTTGTTCACAAAGTGCAGGGAATTTACAACCGATTCGTAATTATGATAAAATTGATTCCATGAGAGAGAGAGAGAGAAGTCCTGAGAAGTGACCTCCGATTTGATTATTTCCAAAATTGTTGTCTTCAAAGATCATTAGAACGGCTGTGATCTCCGTTGTGAATCAACATATCATTTATTCTGTGATCATCTAAGACTTAATCTGACCACAACCTGACAGTCTGTTTGTCCCACTTTCCGATCTAATCTTCTCAAAACAGAAATCTGATTCAATTGTTTTGAATGACCAAACTCTATATAAATAGCATTACATATAAAATAGAAGCGTTATATTTATAAATCCTTGATAGATGTGAACAATTTATTTGATCTATAAAAAGCTTGTTTTGTACTCAACATAGAAAGTGTTCAGAAGCCGGTCGTTCCTTCGAAGAGGTGGTGTCGCGTCCGCCCACACATCCGATCACAAGTGATATGACTCTCACTTCCATTCATAACGTAAGAACTGATTGAATGTTCTAATGATATCTAATTGAATGTAAGAATCGAGATATCGATCGAAGACATGGAAGACATGCGAACATCTATTTAAGTCTAATCTAATTGTTTATCTCAAACGAAGAGGTATTGAGTATTGAATTCCAGTCTAAGGTCTTTATCTCGTTTTGTCCTCTCATCTCAATCCCAGTCTTGAGTCTAACTCCAGGAAAAACAATACAAATAATGAATATTTGCTTTGATTTAGGGATTGGAACGAAGTTTGGATGAGTCAGAGGACTGGGAGACGGATCCGAACAGAAGGAGCCTTAAGAGCAATAAGAGCCGGCGCTTTCAAAATGATTTATTTTCGCTCAACTCTACGCTTACGAGTCGTCAACAGATCGGAAGAG
>JAQGAJ010000895.1:0-12044 GCA_034689365.1 Liebstadia similis
AGAATCTGAATTCCTATATAAGGGAGAGAGAGAGAGACCGATGACGGCGTTGTTTAATGACTGGTTAGGTCTGTCCTAATGACAGTTATTTGGTTGCCGATCGTGACTCTCGGCCTTTCATCCTATGAATCTTGAACTCAGACATCAATTGAAGTCTTGGCTCGTACTTCGAGTTCTTCGAGGGCTTTGTATATCTGACCACTTTCTCATTGCTCTCCTCTTCTATTCATTTATCTGCAAAGAAAGTTGTTTTGCATTTCTTTTAACTCCAATTATAGAGCATTTGAGCAAAAAATGGTTTCTTTATTGTACATAAAATTCATAAATAAATACCTAATTTATAATAATCTCGATTCGAGCGAAACAATGGTCTCTACTTATAAGTCCGGACTTTGCTATTAGAAAATTTGTAATTTTCTCAGCTTTTAATATATCCCGGTTTGAGTTACGCCTTAGTTCGAAGGCGTGTATCCCAGTATTGGTCAGACAGACCACTAAAAACTCTTATTTAGGGATCAGACGATAAACCAATACAAAAACCAATATATGAAAAGCCATGAAAGCCATGAAAGCCATGATCATAATGATAACAGCCTTAAGGCGTCAGTAATTGTAATATTAAATCATGGCTTTAGTAAAGTTTAGTCCAATACTTGTCTTATTATAGATTAACTGAAGACTGAATGCATTATTCAGAAGACATACTCTCGACAAGTATTTGTGCCGAAGAGCTAACCATTCTTTACCATACTTTACCATCTCATCCACGGTTAGCCAAATAGCTTAAACGTGTCTTAAGAATGATAGCCTTTTCGTGCTCTCTATTCAGAGACAATTATTCGATTATATTATTTACAATTGCTTTTGATTATTATTATTTGAGCCAAAAATTGAGACATTTTTCAAATAATGTAATCGTTTTGATTTGCACTCAAACTACTGTTCGGTGTGGCAGACAATGAGCCACCCATTGAGACAATCATCACAATCATCACAACCATCACAACCATCACAACCGTCACAATCATTATCTTTGAATGTATTATAAGCACAGCATCCGTGGTCTTCCCAATGATTCCTCATTTGTAAATCAGAGGTTCAGTCAAACTGGACGGGTGTTGGCAATTGAGCCGATGCTCTGGTGATCCTCTGATGCTTTGGATGAGTTGTCATCCCTTCCATAGCCATCTCTGATAACTACTATCACAATCACTCGATTACTCGTCAATTATTATTATAACAGTTAGTCTAATGGCAAACAATATTGAATTTGAAAGCAGTGGTTAAGAGTACTTATCGGTGATAATCATTTGTTTCAATTTATTGCATCCGTCGGCCAATCATTGCAATCATTATCATTCTCTTCCAACCACTGAATGCCTTAATAATAATGATTTCTTTCTTCACTTACCTTTCATTTCACTCGTAATTCAATGAAAACAGCATTTATTACAAATCAGTGTTAAATGTGTTTACTATTTGCGCGAAGAACTGACCATCGGTTGAATAACCTATCATTAGAATCACTGACATCACTGACAAACCATCAGATAATCGGTAATTAGATTGCCTTCAATTCAATTAAACGTTGCGTTTATTCCCATATTTATTATTGAAACCAAATTTGATTATAATATTAACTAAATATCGATATAATTGTATAATAATATCAATTATATAATAAACTTGACGTCAGTTCGGGAAAGGAAGCGATTGAGTGATCGAGTCTTCAGTCAAGTCTTCACTCCTTATCACAAACTTATCGGTGAATTGCACTCAAATTCTTGTAAACTCTTCGCAGAAAAATCGGACCAAAACTGAATTAGTCATCAAATTTAGTCTTATTTAATATTAGAGTTAAACCAAGTTATTTGATATCAATATATATCAAATAAATCGATTGATTTAGTAATTATCAGAACAGTTATCATAAACTGCAAGAATCAGATCAATACTAAAATTTTCTAAAACTAAAAACTCTTTACTTTGAAGATTAATTTCAATTTATTGATTAATAATTTTTTACAAATAATTTTGGATAAAAATAGTCAAAACGGACAAAAAAGTTGTGCCACTATTTGACAGACGAAAAGGTGATTTCGATAATTATTAAGAACTTTAAACATTAAATATTTTTAATTTGATTTGATTTAAAAATTGAAGTGAATTTTAATTAAAATGATATCGAAATTAAGGATTAATTTAAGACAATATATAATTGCGATAAATATTGGGATTAAATGTATTTGAAATAATCAAAAGGGAGTGAAGAGTGAGAGAAGAACTGATCCGTTCAGTGATATCTCATATCTGGGTCTATGCGGACACCTGTTGAACAAGAGCTTCATTACAAATCAACTGATCTCAACTGATCCACATATATAGTGATTGGCCACTGATTTGCCTTATCTGACCTTCAAATGCAACTCAAGTGATAATCAAAGTGATTCTCCGCCCGACCGACCGATCCGTGTGACCAAACCAGCAAAAGATGGACCGAAACGAACCGAAGACTTACCTCGGATTTGATTTGAGTACTCAACAGGTATTCAATCCTTTAGTCGATTACTCTTTTAAATAGGTTTGACTTAAACCCGAAATTAGTTGAAAGCCGTTGCCGTCGATGACTCTCTTCAAGTGATTTGCGAGTCTTTGGTTCACTTCGACACAGATTTACCTGAATTCAGGTCCGAAGACTTCTTCAGACAATTTTATTTAAATTTGTGGTTCAATTGGCAGAACTCATGGAGGGGTTAACCATCACTCGGATGAGCACACAGTGACCGCACCGCCGGTCATGTGGATCAAGGCCTTCGACCTGGTCTTAGAGAGGCTGAAGATCGCTGGAATCGATTACAGCACTATTGCGGCCATTTCTGGATCGGGTCAACAGCACGGAAGCGTTTACTGGAAGAGAGGAGCGATCAATACATTAACAAGTCTTAAGTCGGATCAGTTTCTTCACCAACAATTGTCTCAATGTTTTTCGTGTCGGGATTCTCCCGTTTGGATGGACTC
The DNA here is from genome assembly GCA_034689365.1 of Liebstadia similis. NCBI lineage: Eukaryota > Metazoa > Arthropoda > Arachnida > Sarcoptiformes > Liebstadiidae > Liebstadia > Liebstadia similis. The sequence continues at coordinate 3,019 of JAQGAJ010000895.1, forward strand.
GAGTACAACAAATCAATGCAAACAACTCGAAGAAGCCGTCGGAGGCGCCCAAAAGTTGGCCGATATAACAGGTTCTCGAGCTTACGAACGATTCACTGGCAGTCAAATCGCGAAGATATCGGTCACTCGACCCGAGACATACTCCCAAACCGAACGTATTTGTTTGGTCAGCAACTTCTGTGCCTCACTATTCCTCGGTAATTATGCACCCATTGATTACAGCGACGGATCGGGAATGAATTTGTTGGACATAACAACTCATCAGTGGTCACAAGAATGCCTTAACTTCTGTGGATCTGATTTGAAGAGCAAATTAGGCGAAACACTGGTTCCGACGGCTTCGGTAATCGGTTCCATCAGTCAGTATTTCGTAGAGCGGTATGGCTTCAGTCAAGACTGCAAAGTGGTTTCCTTCACGGGCGACAATCCGGCCTCACTTATAGGGATGGGTCTACACAAGGATGACGTGGCCGTCAGTCTCGGCACAAGTGATACCATCTTCTTATGGCTCGCGAATCCGAAGCCCGCACTCGACGGACACATCCTTTGTAACCCTTTGGACGAAAACTCTTATATGGCTTTAATTTGCTTTAAGAACGGTTCCCGAACTCGGGAACGGATTAGAGACGAGTGCGCCGAAAGTGATTGGAAACTCTTCAACGAATTGCTTGAATCGACTCCGAGAGGAAACTTCGGAAATATTGGTTTTTTCTTTGACTACAAAGAGATTTTTCCATTAATTGCCGGAGACTTTCGTTTCAATAAATTTGATACCGAAGTCAAGTCTTTCTCAAAAGAGGTTGAGGTCAGGGCTCTAATTGAGGGTCAATTTCTTCGTCTCCGAGTTCACGCCGAAAATCTTGGTTACACTATCGGTCCGAACACCCGAGTTCTGGCAACGGGAGGCGCGTCGGCCAACCCGGCTATCATACAAACTTTGGCCGATATATTCAACGCACCGGTCATTCTTCAGACCCGACCCAACTCTGCCTCTTTGGGCGGCGCTCTTCTCGCTAAATATGGTAATCGATCTCAACTTAAGTCAATTCTTCGCTCAAATTCTAATTCGATTTATAATTTTTAGCTCTGATTAAAACGAACCAAAGTTTCGAACAAATGATCGAAGGGATGGAAAGCCTTACGATTGCCGCCAATCCGTCCTCCGATGCCTTCAATGTTTACACACCTTTAGCACAAAGATATCGCAAATTAGAAAACGAAATCGCAAAACGAGTTAATACTTCCAGTGATTGATTGATTTATTCGGTGATTGTTTACTCATTTTTCAGATAAATTCATTATTTTTATACCGGTTTTTAAAATTTATAAAAATTTGTTATATTTTTATCAGATTATAATCATTCAATCAAATAGTTTCGAATCGAATTTGAATTAAACTAAATGTTAAATAAAATTTCGATTTACTAACGATTTTGTCATCAATTTGTAAACAAAAAATAAAACTAAAAAATCTTAACTAAAATCTGTTTAAACTTTTGATACATTTTTATCGACAGATCGACGATTTGGTTAATCTCTACCGAGACTTCGCAAAACTGCCGATTCCTGTGTCCGCACAGCTCTTGAGTACCGATAATGAGAGACAGAAATCGCTGCAAATCGTGCGAAGAGTCCGAGATTTGGATCGAATGGAAATCACAAAATTCGCGATCAATTACTCGATCAAAGTTACCAAAGATGGCAAACAAGTCAAACATATCTCTGCGGTCGGACAACAAACCGATGTCACCAATGAGTATGTCTTTTGATTTACTTTCCCGTCATATTTATATCATTGCTATTCATTCAAAGTCTGGCCAACTCTTCGGTAACAAAAGAATCTTTGTATTTGGCGTTCATTCGCAAGGGAGCCAAAGATGTCGAGTCCGGAAAGTTTAAGCAATGGCTCGAGATTTGGGATAAAACTACTAAAATCAAGTCATTAGACATCGATTCGGTTGAAGAGCACTCGTCTGTTCTGATGGATCCTCTGTTCGGGAACTTCTTATTGTCTCCAAACGGCAAACAACTTCTTTATGTTGCGGAGTATAAACCGCCGAAAGCCTCCAATTATTACAAAAAACAGCCAAAAAAGTTGGAAAATACCGAAACGGAGACCAGAGGTCAAGAATATGTCTATAGGTTTGTATTTTTAATCAATTGGTTTTAAGAATTAACAAAAATCTAATTCAGAGACGATTGGGGCGAAAGTTTCAATGGTTTGGTTCATTCGGTTATTGCGATTCTGGACATTGAAAATGACTTTAAGATCAGAACAATTGAAATGAATGGCTATTCTTTGGGACAACCGATTTGGTTGACTGACAATCAAATTGCTTTCGTTGGTTGGAATGAAAGACCCCGTCGTTTAGGATTAATCTATTGTCCGATCCGTTCGAGTTCTGTCTTCATCTGCGACCTCAAGGCTGAAGACACGCAACCGATTCGTATCTCTGGTGATGGAAACACATCCGTTAGAGACCCTCGACTCTCACCCGACGGTAAAACTATTGTATATCTTGAGAGCGACAGCGGAGGACCTCATCGTCGGGCGAGTCGTCTCTTAAGATATGATTTGGAGTCAAAATCGGGAAAAATTGTGTTCGATTGCAATGGAGTTCGAGAACTGATTCCGAATGGAAACGGATATAAATACGGAAAAGTCTGTACTCTATATGTCGATGGATTGACCGAAAACTGCTTCACATCTGATGGAAAACATGTGATCATTGCTTGCAATACAGAACTCCAATCAATCCTCTGTTCATTAGACCTGACCTCAGGTCAACTCAAACCGATTCCATTCCCCACCGAATCCGCTCAATTGCTCGACTTTAAAGACGACTTATTAGTAGCCGTCGGTTCTTCGACCACTTATTTGCCGAATATCTTCGTCGGAAAACTTAGTGATATCTCGGAAACAATCGATTGGTTAGAAATCAAACACAATTCTAATGATTGTCTGAAAGATATAACTTCTGAGAAGTTTTGGTTCCCGAGTGAAGACCCAAAAAAGTTGTTGACATCATTACTGATTAGCCCGAAGTCAGTTGAGTCAAAACCCGCACCCACTGTAGTGATACCTCACGGGGGACCTCACGGAAACTTCATCGACGCTTATTGGTTATATCCGGTGTTATTCGCAAAACTCGGTCTGAAGACACTCTTAGGTAATCAATCGGTCAATCGTTTCAAATAATGATAATCTGTTTCTTTTAGTCAACTACAGAGGCTCTACTGGCGTGGACGAGGAATACAACCATTGTTTGCCTGGAAATGTCGGATCAATGGATGTCAAAGATTGTGTCGATTGCGTCAAACACATGACTGATCGGAATCTGTCCGACTCCTCGAAGTTGGTTATGTTGAGCGGATCTCACGGCGGGTTTCTGATCACTCATATGAGCGGCCAATACTCTGATATGGAATGGAAGGCATGCATTGCCCGCAACCCAGTGGTCGACATCTCCTCCAAATTCGACGGCACAGACATTCCCGACTGGGGTGTAGTCGAGACTTTTGGTCCCAACAAGTCGTATGACTTCGAGAAACCTCTAACTCCGGACTCACTCAAAGTGATGTTTGAAAAATCGCCCGTCAATTGGATTCATAACGTAAAAGTGCCGACACTTGTTATGTTAGGCAAAGCCGACCGACGCGTGCCATACACTCAGGGACTCAAATACTACCGCTATCTGAAAGCCAGAGGAGTTGAGACCAGATGTCACATCTATGACGACAAACACGATCTCCAGAAGATTGAGGTCGACTCCGACGCCTTCGTCAACATTGCTCTCTGGATATTATCACATCTGAAGTGAATTGAAAATGCGTCCAAAGTTTTTATAAAATTATTATTATATTAAGAAATAATACAAAAGAATTTGCATTCAATTGATTGATCACATGATTGTTGAGACGACCGGCTGTTGTGTCGAAGTGTTGACCAACAGACCGGTCGTCCCAAAGTTGACGTATTCTACGGTTTGGATGTCATTAACATTGCTATTACTGGAAATGAGTGAATCGTCGCTAAGTATTTGTTGACTTCGGTGCGCATATACTAAAGTCTTGTCGGGCATTACCGAAGATGTGGCCGATTGGATGACATTGACCTGCGATCGAGTCTACGGACAGTATTGAGTGATAGGGAGACACAAAACTAATTCATACATTTTGTAAATCTCTGGACATCTTATGATTATTGCTGACAATCGCCTGTTTTGTCGAAGACTTGATTTCGCTATTTTTGTCCACCGATTGCTGTCTTTTGTGGACTTTTATATGCTTTTAATGAAAATTAAGCAAAATTTAGATCAAATTTATATCCGAATCGAGTCATACCTTATAACAGGCGCTCATTTCGGCGAATGTTTTGCTACAAACAGTACACGAATAGGGTTTAAGACCTAAGTGTCTGTTCGAGTGTTCGTTCAGTGACTGCTGACGAGTGAAGGTTTTGCCGCACAAATCACATACTGAAAGAGTAGGTCAAAGGTTTAGAGATATAGACACCGATGGAGTCACAAACCGAAAGGTCGTTCCCCTGTATGGACCCTATGGTGTCTTTCGAGATCACCTTTGGTCAGGAATTTTGCCTCACAGTCCGAACAGTCCCAGCGTTTGACGCCTTCATGTCTGAGTACATGGAGTCTGAGTTGAGATCTCTGTCGGAAGGCTTTGCCGCAGAGTTCGCACAAATGCTTGCGTTCGTCCAAATGTAAGGCCATATGAGTCTGAAGAACACCCGTCTGTGAGAATGATTTGCCGCACACCTGACAGACGTATGGCTTTTCGCCGGTGTGTCGACGCATATGAACCTTAAGGCTCTTCTTCTCAGTGAATCTCGAATCACATTGAGAGCACTTCCACGGCCTCTCACCTGAACCAAACAAGAATCAAATCAAAGGTGAGTTTGTATTTGATATACAGACCGCTGTGGGCTTTGATATGTCTCTTGAGATTTCCTTTTGTTGAGAAGCTTGCGGTACAGCCCTCTTGAGAACAGGCGAACGGCTTCTCTCCGGTGTGTCGTCGCTATAGCAAAGAGATGGTCAGAAGATCTTATGATCATTTGTGTCCAAACCTGGTGTACGAGAAGATTGCCTTTAGTGCTGAACCTGGCGTTGCATTCCTCGTATTCACACGAATATGGCTTCGAATGAATCCATTGATGACTAACTAAAGCAGAATTGTTTGGCAATACTTTGTGACAGATCTCACACTCGAAGACTGTTTTGCCATTCGGTTCACTCTTAGTATCAGAACTTTTATTCTTATTATTGACCATTGCTTTTGACTTCTTCTTCATGTCCTCTGCTTTGCTATTGTCCTTATTGTCCGATCCTTTTGTGTCATCACTCGAATCATTCAGATTCTCGTCAATTGTGAAACTCTTATGTTGTTCTGTGTCTTCAGAACTGGTATAAGAGCTGACATCGAAAGAGGTTTCGTTGAATATCTGGTTATTGGCATCGCTTTCATCCAGACTTTCGTCGGTTTCGATAATTTTGATTAAACTATTGTTTTCATTACTACTTTTGTCTTCATTCACACCATAACTGAAAGTTTCATCACAAGTATTATCACTTCTGTTGGCATTGATTTGATTCTTAGATTCAAAATCATTGCAACAGTTCTTCAGATTCTTTTCGATCGCTTCGATTGCCCTTTGAGTCGATTGAATGACATTTCGGCGCTGACTTGTATTGACATTAGGATCCACTTCTTGTATGACCGAAGTGGTGGCCGAAGAGTTCATGTGTTCATAGAGTTCTGGAGATTCCTTCTGTTGATGTCGTTCGCCATACGAGACAAACAACTGTTGTTGCGATTCGTCCAAAGGGTTTGTATGTGTTTCGTGATATGTAGTGATCACAGACGCCAAATGTTCGTCAATCGCGTCCTCTTCGGACTCGACTGTCACACCATTTCGGTGATAGTCTTGAGTCTGCATTTGATTGCTATTGTTGTTCGATATCATTGAGTTATCGTTCACTACATTCTGATGACTGATCGGTAGATAAAGTTCTTGTTTATCATTAGAGGATCCGTCGGTGGTTGTCATCAAAGGGACAGTCGGTTGAGGGGAACGGGACTCTATGTGGTTGTGCCGATGGGCGGACTGCAGACCCGATCGTTCGTCTGTCTGTTCCGAAAGCATCGCCAGAGCGTTGATCTCTGGCGCGCTATTGTTAACGATTTCTTGGAGTCGTTCCGAAACAACATTCCAGAACTGGACTGCCTTTAGCTTATCCTCGGCTGTCATCGGCGGTACTAAAGCCACCGCTTCCTCGATCTTGAATAAGATATTTTTGCATTAGTATTGGAACGGTTATAGTGATGATGATATTAGTGATTTAGCTAGATTATCGTGTCTTATATTTGCAATTTGGAAATAACCTCAACCTTGAATTAGTGCCATGATCATATATGATGATATTATCAAGATTATTGAAATTATCAAGATTATTCTTGTAATTGATTTCATGTTTGAGTCAAATAACTATAATTTAAGTGTCAATTGTGGTGATCAGGTGTCGGGTGACGGGACTGGAGGTGAGTCTGGTCTGCACCGAACCCAATGACCTAACCCTCGGAATCACTATCTCATGATTGGCCATAAGTCGAGCTCTGATGCAATTCATGTCAGACCTAATCGATGAGCGACAGAACACTACACCCGATAACTGTTCACAAGTGAAACCCATTGTGAGATAACCCGGTCTAAGCCGAAGACTGACCTTTTGCTTGAATGAGACCAAAGTGAGCGACAGTCGGCTCATTGTTAGGCCGATCGGTGTCCGACAGTCTGTGCTCGCGATGTCTTCACTGTCTCTTTGCTGACCCTTTGTTTGGGTTCACTCTGAGAGACATATCAAATACGCCTTCACTGAGAGTGCACTGCATTTAAATGTCTATCAAAACACATGACTCTCAACACTGAACTCACATCTGATCCCACACAAAGACACACATCCGACTCGAGTGCTGACCAATGCTGAGCAGAGCCGGTGCGACACTTGTGGTGAGCGCTGTGGTCAGTGTCGGAGTCATTGCTTACGTCCATAGACAACAAGAAGTGGAGAAACAACGGATGCATTCGGGAGTCATCAGAGATGTCGAGCGACAGAAGATTAGACAAGAGTTGAGTGAAGACAAGTCGTGATATCTGACCAGACATTAGGTCACAGTTAGTCAGACTTCGAGGACTCGGATCTTTCGGTCAAGATCTTAACTGCCAATTGCTGTCAAACATGTTTACTATGTTTAATGCAGTTTTGCTAGATTTAATAAATTTCCCATGATTACCTTGATTACCATGATCATTGATTAGTAAAATGATTGTTGCATTTAAACCGATTGTCAAACAATTAATTGCCAAAATCGAAACTCGAGTCCATTATGAGCCCGAAGTCGGCTCTAATTCTGCGGGACTGGACTCTAATCCGATGCAATCCAGACCTGAAGATAATTGGAAAGTCTGGTCAATATAACTGCCATCGGATTGTGATTCTGTGTCTGAGTCCGTACTTTCAAAAACTGCTTCATTACAGCAGACAATCCGTCGATGGCTATCACGTCCTCGACTTGACTGACATCGAGACTCCGATCCTCCTCTCGATCATCAACTTTGCCTATAGATCGGTACTCGACGTCAACAAAGACAATGTCGAGGATCTGATGATCACTGCAGACAAATACAACATTATGTCGATTATGAAGAGATGTCAACACTTCTTATGGAAGACAATCGATTCCGACAATTGCATCGATGGATACCTTTTGGCTCACTTTTATAATTGTCGTCGACTGAAGAACAGAATCAAAGAGTTCATTGTTGGCCACAATTTGATATCTCGAGGAAACGGAGACAGTTTTGCCGATGATCTGACAGACGAAGAAGTCTTAGACGAATGGCGGAAAAAGAAAGATAAGACAATCATTGAGACAACAAATGAATGATTGACTCGATTTCAATGAAAACGCTTTACTTTTAAATCATAGAAATCAATAAACAGTTTCAGTAATCAAACAAATCTAAAATCTATTCCATGTCTTGAGTGACAACACTTTCTTCGGTAGGGTTTGAGACGACAATCGGATTGGAACTGATATTCGGATCGTAAGTCCATTTGGGAAACACTCGTTTGTATAGATTCATGAGGACTGTGTCCTGAGAGTTGAGTTGTCGGTCAAAGACACACTTCATGTGGCCGTGAGTTCCCAACGGCTCTGAAATGTGTCCTTTGCGGCCGTATTTTGTCCTCAATTCTATCGGTCGGAACCACATTATGTCTTCCCTATTGAAGAACATATATCTCACGACTGCGTGCTTTCGGTTGATTTTGAAGGGATGTCCGCTCAGAACAGCTCGTTTGACGACAACCCGATCCGGATTGCAGCTCAAGAGCGAACCCGTGGCCACCAATTGTTGCGTTCCGTCAGAAAATTCTTTGTAGACGAGAACAGAAGCCGGAGGGAAAGTGATGGGCGCATAGATCGTGGCCACAACTGGCACATCACTCCTGAGGAAGCGTTCCATCTTATGTTTGTCACCGTTCGTGTGCGACGAGAAGATCGCCGAAGCTCTGAACCGACGACATCCCACGTGGAATATAAGCGGTTCTTTGGATTTGATCGGTTCCGCAAAAGAAGAAACCCTTTTGACCACTAAATTCATTGCTGACATTCGGTGTTCGTGTGGTAACAGTCCGTACAGAAGGAGTGGTCTCTTATTGTCGGCGAATGACTGATAGATAGCTTTGGGAACATTGGAGACGTGAACGCAAACATACCATCCATTCTGAGCGCCCGACTCGTCCTCATTGAAAACCTTTCTTTTAGTTCGGTTAAAGTTTTCGAATTGAAATATTCGGGAATAATCTTTCGGTAAATTTCCTTTGGATCCCAAGAAGAGGTTCGAAAACTCTTGAGACCCCGAAATCTTGCGAACCTAACTTTGGCCAATTGGTCATTAGGTGTGTCCACTTCATCGGGAAACAGTTCGTACTGACGCTCTTCTT
>JAQGAJ010000896.1:0-12034 GCA_034689365.1 Liebstadia similis
GTTAGCCAAACACGCGGTCTCTGAGGGAACCAAAGCCGTCACCAAATATACTTCGAGCAAGTAATCCATCCAAACAGCCGAAGACTGTCCACAAAACGGCCCTTTTTAGGGCCAATACATATCTGACCAAAGGATTTGATTTTCATTGCCTTTCATTCATTTAATAAACATTTAGTGAATTGTGATTTGGAATTAATTTCTGTTTTAAATATAGGAAAATAATTTGTGATTTAGAATTGAAATTAACTTTTTGTCAGATATTAATAGTAATTATAATTATTTCCCGCTTTCGGTCGGATTTGGCGCCAATCCATGTCTTCATTGCGCGTGTCATTAGTCACGTGACTCGGATTTGTATGTTTTGGTCAATTGGTTTGAATTATCGGTGAAAGCGATGAATACTTTGAACAGTTTTGTCCGCAATATTTCGGATCTCATTAATCATCAAATCTTTGGATTCAATAGAAGTAAGTCTTAAACTATGCAAAGAAATAACTAAAACCAATCGATTCTGACCTCAAGTTTGGCCCATATTTGGCATCAACTGTGAACAGACCTTCAGATCGGTAGACAACAGGAATCGGAAGTCACTCATCGATGATATCATGACTGACGGACTGCTTTTGGCGGTCCAGAAGAAGCGGCGAACAGTGGAGCGCCGTTTGGCCCGAAGGTTCGGGGTTGAGAAGTATCCCCAGAACTCGGCTCTGATTAGACCGAAACACAATCTCATTGTTTGCGACAATTGTGGACATTATCATGAATTGCATACCATTTGCGGCAATTGTTATAAGAAAGTGAGGGAAGAGTCAAACAAAATCATCGCCAAAATCAGAGAACACTTCAATTATACTAAACCCGTCCAAAAGGAAGTCCACGTCCTCTACAATGAAGAGAACCGTCCTTTAGATGACAAACCAGTCATCGAAATGGAGACTCAAAGACCCGAATGGTTCGCAAAAAACCTTTTGTCAAAACCTGCGGGCAATAAATGGACGGAAAGGAATCCTATAGTGAGAGATGAAGACCCGAAAGTGGTCAGAGAATAGTCGCGCTTAGGTTTGAAGTGGTAATAGATTTTGTCATAAATTAGTTATTTTTTATTTGAATTTAAGTCAAACAATAAATGAATTTGATTTGAATTAATATATTTGTATTTAAATTAATAACTTTGTGATCAAAGGCCCCAATACTTTGAGATCTGTTAGAAGTGATTAAATAACGATATATTATATGATATGCAGTGAATCGGTCGTAGATTTAATAGGAGTTATGTTTAGGCACTTAATTAACTCAATTCAGTCGTCGATTAGTATAAGAATTGCACCAAAAGTTTGATTTCAATGAAAATAATTACTTTAAAACTTAGAGAACAATCGATTCTATAGAAAAGGCGAGGATTTCGTTACGAAAACTAAAAATTATATTAAATTATAAGTTAAGTCACTTTTGATTTCACTAATTGCTGACCAAAACCTAAGGGAAGGCTCCGTAGCCGTGATATTCTTCGGGAGGTCTGTTCCCATACTTCGCCCTATGAATGGCGGCTAACTTTTCGCGGGCCTCCACGAGTTCCCTCTCCTTCTTGAGTATGGCTTCGCGGGCGACGATCTCTTGAGCTATTCCGGGAACTCTTCTCTTACTAATTATGATACTCTCTTCCTCGTCGTGTTCGATGGCCTGTTGTGCCGATCGGACCAAATTATCGGTGGCTTTCTTAACGGCATTTCCGGCCGTTTGTAATCGTCTCATTGCATGCGAATCGCTATCGGCCTTCACTTTACACGCGACCAACAGTTGCGCCGTAGAACCGGCCACTTGTTTGGCCGCAGATATCAATTTCTCTTCGGAAGCCTGTCCTTGAACTAAGGCATTGGCCGCTTCGACTAAGCTGTGGGTCGCGGCCGCCACGTGTCGGGCGGCAGATATAAGACCGTCCGACCACTGGTCGTCATCGGCATATAGAGGCTGACCGTCCACTTTTCCAGTCGATACTAACTCTCTTTGTGCTGCAGAGGCAGCTCTGACCAGAGCCGCAGTGGCCGCCGTGATTGATCTGGCCGCTTCTAATATCATTTCATCAAAATTCATCTCTTCGTGTGGTAACTGAAGAGAATTAAATCAATTAATTTGAATATAACTTATAATCGCAAAGAAGTGAAACAGATTTAGATTTGTGGTAAAAGTCAATGGATTCGAGTATATGTCTGATTCTCGGTTGATGTCATGACCACAACCAAGAATATCAAACATATCTCCAATACATGACATATAATATAGTTTGGAATCAAGATATTGATGACTAATGGATACAAAATGTCTTACTTTAATGCTTGTCCTCCTGGGCTGAAGACTGGCCAACTTCTTAGCGGCCGCATCGATCGAAGAGGCGGCGCCTAAGAGTTCGTTTTCGGCGATGACTGTCGGGTCGTCGGGATCGACCCAATCGGAACCTTTGAGTAGTTCAGCGCTGCTGACTATCTCTGTGACCGAAGTGGCGATTGTTCGCGACATTATAACCAATTGATTCCTGGCTTCACTTCCTGGTGATCCCCGATTGATAATCTGATGAACCATTTGCAAGAGTTCTCTGTAATTATAGGCACAACTCCTTCCGGATTCTAAGACCCGTGACCTCAGTTCGTGAGTTTCGGCCGAATTAGCCGCAGCTTTGGTAGTAATCAAGAGATCGTAAATGGCTTTACGGCTCATATTCGCGGCCACAATCACGTCGTCCTGTTTACCACTCGTTCCGGCGGCCACTGCTTTAGCGGTCGCTAATGTCACTGGTTTTGTGACGCGAACTAAGTCTTCGGGAGAGGCCTTCCTCACGATCGGCATTTCTCCAGAATCATAGGCTCTGATCTCTTGAGCGATGGCTTCGATGGTGGCCTCAAGAGCTCGAGTGCCTCTTTGATGCTCGTCTTCCACAGTCTTCACTGTCTTAAGAAGTGAAGTCACGTTCGTTACCATAACCTTAATTTGAATAGATTTTAATGATTGATATCATAACTGGTTTGACATACTTTAGCTGATTCTTTGAGAAACATCATCGCCGGGTCATTAATACTCTTTCCGGAGGCAGTCTTCGTAGCGCCGATCAGCTCTCCGAGAGCTGTGGCCACGTCTTTGACCGCATTCAAGAGGAGGACCTGGGCTTCAGAATTGTTTGATCCGAGAGATGCGGCGCCCAATTTGACCACTTCTGACAATTGCATGATAGTTGTGACCGCATTCTGAGCGGCGACAGCTAGTTGTTCCTGACTGGAAGCCGCGCCGGCAACCAATGTCTTCGTGTCCTCGACCAGAGCTTTGGCGGTCTTAAGTATAGCCTCTCTGTGATCAGCGAATGTCTCGTTTTCGTTCTCAGGATTCAGAGTTCCCGAAGCGGCGAACATAATAGTTGTGTCCAAATCACCGATTATTCCGCTAACAGTGGACGCGGCGTTAATACAGGCCTGAGTCCCGCGAGAGCCGGCCTGTAGTGCGGCCAATACGTAGGACACCTTTTCGGAGACATTTTTTGCATTGTCCGCGAGATCTCGTTGACTATATGTATCGCCCGGATTGGACTGACATTGACCCGCGCTCTTCGTTATCTCAATACAAGCGGTTCCCAGTTCTTGAACACTGCCTTTAATACGCGATGCGATCTAAAAGTATTACATGAGTCTAGAGTTGTTCCCAAACAATGTCTTACTTCTGCATTACTGGTGGCCGCGACCACTCCGTTGACCTCATTGGCCAAATTGGCGTAAGTGTGGGAAAGACTTGCGGCCAATGGTCCCAAATGTGTCACTTGTGTCGTCGATTTGCCGACCTATCAATGAGATTAGCATTAGATGATAATGGATTGCCATAAGTGGTCACTGATGGGTCACTCAGGGCTCACATACCATGTCCTGTGCAATTCGGGCAATTTCTTTGGCACAGATAACCATTCGGGTCTGATAATCAACATAAGTGGAAGCACTCGATGGCAGTGTTGATGTCGTCGAATATGTCGAATATCTTTCGTCTATTTTGGTAATTGATTTGGTGATGGATTCGATGATTCCGGTCACTTGTCCGGCCTCAGTGGCCGCGGACTCGAGAGTGTGCAACAAGTCTTGAAGCGCTTCTTTCATGGCATCGCTCGAGTCATCGATTTCGGCGTGAATTGAGGTCGCCTTCGAGTTTCCGCCGCACTCTTTGACCGAATATATCAGTTGTAGCGCACATTCGGTGACAGTCTTTGTCTGATCCAAAATAACCATTTGTTGTTTGGAATTCTGTGTCTTTGAGGCGCAACCGATGGCACTCAAGACCAGAGGATCGAAATAAGAGGTCAATTGAGTGACCGCGTGACCCAATTTCTCGGCCTCGGCTTTACCGGCCATTCGGACGGCATCGATATGTTCGTAGATCTCTGTGGCCGAAGCACTGGTCGCTTCTCGGAAGCCCTTAAGAGTGTTGTCCTGACGGGACTCGAGGTTCTGACTAATGATATTGAGAGACGACTGATCCAACTCTCGGATACAAGCGCTCAGTTTCTCAACGGCTTCATCGCATTCCCGCTGTCCGGGAGACGCGTCTTTGATCGAAGTGACCAACTTCTTGATCGAATCGCTAACGTTTTTGCTGTGATTGGCCAGAGTTTGCCATCCGGGAGGGTCTTTAGGATTGAGCGCTAATGACTTGGCGGCGGTAATCATATTACAAGAGGCATCGATTATGGATCGGCTGAAAGATATGATCGGTTCTTGAGAGTTACGGGCTTTTGCACTGATTTTTGCTGGGATTGGAGCGAATTCGGGCGAACTCGCAAAGACAGTCAGGTTTTCGACCGCGTCCAACAGCGGTCGCGTCGCTTCGGCGCAGTTTCTGTGGTTAATCTCAGAGTTCGGGTCCTGATCTAAGGCTTTTATCTCTTTGACGAGACTGGCCGTCGCATTGGCCACATCTTTGGCCGATTGAACGAAATGACGTTTTGCCACTGGATTTGTAGTCTTCGATGACGCGACACGACATGCGTTGCAGAGCGCGGACGTGTGTTTAGCGATAACCGTTGCGGCAGATAATATCTGTTGTTGATTACTCGAACGAGTGGCCAATTGATGACACGCCGACTGAATGGCTTCACTGGCCTTATGGAAGGCATTCAAGTCGACCAAACCTGATCTGCCGGAAACGCTCGAAGGATCAGATGATCCGACCAGATATGCCGCCTGAACTGCTCCCTCAAGAAGTCCACAGATGGAATCGGATGCGTCTTTCACTGAATGACCAAACTCTTTGTGTTCATTCTTCTTCGCGTGGTTTGCGATTCCAGTCATCGCGTCTCCCAGTCTTCGACTTCTTTCGGTCACTGTCTCTAAACACTCGAAATAAGTCGAATCATTGATGGCTTCGCTCGGATTGTCGAGAAGTGATCGCATCATTTGGATGTTTCTGATGGCAGAATCACATTCTTTCTGACCGGGAGCTGAAGAACTGCAGACGTTTACTAAGTTATTGATTGCTTCGGTTACAGATCGCGAAGAAATGCCCAAAAGATTTCGGGCATTCGGAGCGTTCGGATCAACAGATACTGATTTAGCCGAAACCAAGAGTTTGCTCGAACACATCGAAAGGTTCTTCAGACTGGACAACATCTGAGACCGAGTCTCATAATCTTTTGATTGACCGGCGATTTCTAGACCGCAGTCGAACAGTTGACTAAATGCAGAACCGAATTGCTTGGAAGAGGTGGCCAAAAGACTTGGACTTCGGGAGTCCTCTACCACATCATTGGTAGCGTCCGTTAGCTTCGCGGCCGCCGCCGAAAGATTGGTCTGAAGTTCGTTATAAGACTTGTGAGTTATGGGCAGTTCTTTTCCGATCAATTGAGTCGCGTCTGTAATACTTCTGATCGATTCGTCGACATCTCTTTGTCCCGGAAGACAATTAACGCAATTGTTTAGTGAATTGGACACACTTTTGGCCACTTGTGTGAGCCGTTGTTGTCTTTCCCTGTCGTGATGGTTATGAAGAGCCCATTTGGTCTCTTCGAACAACAAAATCGATTTCTCCAATACATCCCTTGCGTTGTCGATCACTCGCATCTGAACGTCTCTTTCGGTCGAAGTGGAGGCCACACCGCGAACAGCAGTGGTCAGACTCTTGAGTGCATTGGAGACATCCCGTCCCGCGTGACCCGTGAAGTTCTCATTGCCCTGAGAGGCAGCGGTCAAGAGTTGAGCCATCGATGAGCCGACGGACTTACAGGTTGTGTTCAATTGTGACGAACAGTACTCCAGGTTTTCTCCTGGAAGTGGTCGGAGTTGATAATTGATGGCAGCTTTTCTACATTCGGCTAACTCTCTGTCCAACTCTCGGATCGATTCGATGGCCGCATCGATTTCCATCGAAGAACTACACGCCTCCTGAGCTTTGGCCACATGAGTCCGCAAATCGGTCAACGCTTCGGCCAATTGTTGAGCCGATTGAGTCAATTGAATGGTCGAAGACTGGTCTGCAATGGTCGGTATCGCCGACTTAGATGTCAATACCATTCTTTGTGCGGGAATAAGGAAGAGATCGCATGCGTTGATCAGTTCCAACTGTTTGCTTGCATTGTCGGGATCTGTTTGTGTTCCACGAATTCCCTGAACTATTTTCGGGACCAAATCCGATACCTCTTTGCAGATATGAAGCAATTCTTCCTGAATCATGTCATTGCTATTATAAGGTCCACATCCGTGAGCGGCGGCGATGTTTTGTGTGGCCATCGCTGTCGCGTGTTTTGCACTCGACTCGAGACGTGTTATGACTTTCCGTTTCAGTGCATTACTGGCGGCCGTATTTGTGGCGGTCCTCAAGTCTTCGGCCGCTCTTTTGAGGGCCGCCTGAGAGTCAGAGTCGTGAGGATTGGTTGCACAGCCTTTGGCCGCTTCGACAAGTCGTGAAGTGGCGTCGGCTAACACTTTGGCCGCGGCTAAGAGACGTTTTTGGAGGTCAGAGTCGGGCTGAGTCTCTGCCTGTCCTTTGATGTTATGGATGAGCTGAGCGGTCGCCTGAGCCAAGATCTTTGCCTGTCTGACCATTTCGGTCGCATCGCCAGTACTACTAAACAGACGATCAGTCGCGTCAAGAATTGTATCGACAGCGCCGTCGTGTTCGGTCGGTCGGCGACCCTTACCATCACTCAGACCTCTCACGTGATTCAGTAAATTATTCAGCGCTTGACTGACGTCTGCGGCCGCAGACCTGAGGTCACCGATAAGATGGGGATCAGAACACGATTCCTGACATACTTTAACAATATTGTCGACAGATTTGGCCACTTCTTTGGCCGCTTCTATGATCTGTTTCTGACAATTAGGGTTACTTATTGTGGGCGCAACCACTTTAGCGCACGCGACCAACTGTGAAGTGGCTAAAGCGCACTGAGTCGCCGAACTGATCACTCGGTTCTGTGCGCTTTGGTCTTCACAACGAGAGGCAACATCTTTAGCCTTAAGAACTAGATTAGCGGCGGCATTGGCCACGGGTTTGGACAAACTCAAGAGGATATCAGCGGCTTCTCTGTCGTACTCATCCTCTTCTCCGATGGTGTATAACAAGTTTGTGGTCGCTTCGCCCACTTTGGAGGCCGCGTTCAAAAGGTTCTGACGCGGGGCTCGAGTCGACGGTTCGGCCGCTTTCAAGAGTTCCGAAAAAGCATTGCATAGACTTCTGGCCGCGTCTATGAGTCGTTCCCCTTTGTCGTCGTCTTCTATCAAAGCAGCCATAACTTTGATATCGCGCGACATTTCTGGTAAATTAGTGCTAATTGTATGGATGGCCGCCCCCAGAGCCGGGTGATCGAGCTCTTCCTCGGGCACTGAAGTCAATGTCAACACTTGAGCGGTGGCCGCATTAAGGGCTGCCATATGTGAAGACACCGTTTCTTTCTTGACATCCAATTGGTTTTGTTTCCATCCGAAGTCAGGTCCGTATTCGGGAATCTTGGCCTTTGTCTCCAATTCTTTGAGAGCCTTCTGGACAGCGTCCTGACCCATACCAATCGATGATAACAAAGCTCTTTGAGGCTCTGAGAGACCCGTTTGAAGATATTTCGGGTGCTGTGCAGTCATTAGAGGCGACTGTTGGACGGGTGCCTGACTTTGCATTGAAGTCAACTGTTGTTCCGGCATTTCTTTAAGACTTATAGTTTGCTGTCCATTAGTTCCGGGTCTTATAATACCAGGAATGGCCAGATCTTCGATGATAGGTTTGGATGGCTTCTGTCCCGGTTGATGCTGAAGAATAGTGGCTTTGGAAGGGGAGACACTGTCCTCGACCATTGTTGAGCCCTCGTCGCCCTCAATGCCGAAGTGATCCTTCGCTTTCTTTCGCCTCAAAATTATATCAATATATCCCGCAATCAGTTGTGATATCTGTTCTCCTTCTGTGGTCTGAACCGAATAATAAGAGTCAGAATAGTCTCCGAAGTCAAGGGTAAAGCTGTTGGGAGAGGCGGCCCATCGCTTGACTGTGGTCAGAGGCCAGGTCTTCATTATCTCTTTAGTCTTTTCATCCAATCGAAGAACACTATCTTTGGTGACTCCCAATAGTCGCGGAACTAATTTGTTCTTTCCTTTCATTTTCTCTTTGACTAAGAAGAATGTGACGCCATATGTCTTGAGAGACCGCGCGAGACCGACATACTTGACCTTTGCCTCCAACTCGGACTCTCCAATGTGTTTGCGATGTTCGGCGAATACCTTCTTCTCTATAGTCTTATCCCTTCGCGAGTAATCTCTCGGAAGAAATTCTTTTAAGTCAAGAAATCCCGGTTTGTGTTTGGATTCGACATAATCGCCGAATTGGATCTGACATTGGATGCCAGCGAACTGACACGACTCGTCCAGAGTGACCGGATGTGTGCCAGCGATTATCGCATCCCTGGCCTGTACGTAGAGAAGATTCAACTGAACCGGATCTCTAGAATCAATATTTTGATCCGAGAAAAAGAACTTTCTTCTGAGTAGAAGAGTCTCCTCTTCGTCTATTCCCTGTTCCCGAAGAGTCTTCGAGTGGTCGACCCAATTGAGGTCGTCATCAGTTTTCAGTTTCTTTTTCAACTGTTCCATCTTTGAGTCTAAAGTCTTATCTTTGTCTTTATCTCTTCGTCTCAAAGTCAATGTTCCCGTTCGGGAGTCGAGAGTCGCGTTCTGGAGCTCTTCGGGCAGTTCTCGCACCAGAGAGTACTCGTCGTGGTTTGTGATGCCTGAGTCGAAGTGATTAGTAACGGAACAGTTGGATCAAACGCATTGTAATACCTATCTTAGTACAGATAACGACCATAAGGTTGGCCACGGGCTGACTGTCATCTACGAGAACCGTTTTGACGCTTCCGTCGAGCATTCTTACCCTAAGAGTTCTCATTTTTCTTCTATATTCGAGTAAATCCTACGACAAATAAATTAATTAAATTAATTGAATAAATGGACTGAAGTTTAGAGAAGGGATGCAATGATTGAGAGTCAGTCGGAACTGAGCTATAGATCAGTGTTTGTGCGCATCCCTTCTTCGGATCAATTGTTCATAACTTCGGACCAATAAGTGATGCTTTGCTTACAATAGAAGCAAAAGAGAAACTCATTTAATAAATCGATTGTCGATGTCTTTCAACCACTGCTACTAAAGTTATTTATGATTTTGATGCGATTCATTTGGTCCGAGCTATTAATCATCACAAACAAGACTCACTCCATTGCGAAGAAGATAGTATTCGAGTGACCGACCGGGTTCTAGCCATACGCCCTTCTTCGGGTCCTCGTCTGTCAGGAACAGACCGTAGTCTTTGGCTGAGAGTTCGAAAAAAGATAATCAATGGTCCGATAAGTGATCCAAGAGTTGAAGCTTACGCTGTCCGACATTGGCCTCGACTATCTTGTCTTTGATGAGACGGCACGCGTCGTATACCATAATCGAAGGCTCGAATTGCATAGTTTTGACCACATTCTTATCGACAACATTGATCTTCAGCGAAAGTGTTGCCATTTTGGACTCTTATCGCTATATTTGGTCAGTCCTGTGAACAAGTAATTGGATGAGTGGTGAGGATATCGAAGATAACTAGAGTTAGATATTATCCAAAGATATCGACAATTATATGAAAAATACAACTTTTAGTCAAAGAGTCATCGATCGTATCGTTTGGATAACATTTTATTGCCTTTTCATCCGATATCTCTCTGACCGTCAGTTCCTCTCATATAAAGATTCTATAAAACATTATTCTATACAAAGATTTTATAGCTTTTTGTAACCAAATTTGATTTATTCCCCTCTCGTCTACTCTTCGATCAGTCCCTCTGTCTCTCAATGAAAGGGACGCCACTCAGAGATGAGCACACAATTGATCCCAATATTGATTTGTCTTTGAATCAAACTTTTCGGTACATCGAGTGCTCACTTCTCTCCCGACCGACACTTAATTCGCTAATAGTATTGCTTTTGTGTTGATATTCAAAGCAAATCATTAGTTGAGTCGACGATGAAATTAAAATATCATTTACTTTTCAAACGGAGTAATCCCTAAAAGTCGAGTACTTTTCGAGACTAATAGACAGCTTTATATTCGACACATATCTCGACATAAAACGAGTCAATTAAACAGTTGTCACTAATTTACCGATCGATTCGGTGAAGTCGGCACTGCTTTTGGCCACTGACCGACTCAACACTCGTTTCACTGAAAAAGTGATGACTAACTGATTAAAACTAATCAATCGATTGTTTCCGATTGAAAAACAAAACAGATTTTACTAATTATTAATCAAAGAGAAGACAAATTTGTTGATTGCAATGAAAAGGTGGAGAATAAGCGGTTCTTTGGTTTATTCGACTTAAAAGATAGAGAAGAGATAGCAATAGCGTGGGAGAGATTTCCTATTATAGAGCCTAACCTGAACTCCATATACAGATCATCGAAAGCCTTCGCATGTTTTGCCAATCACTGCAATCAATGACAAAATACTAAACCAAAAGAATGTAAATAAAAGTAGTTTTTCGTAATTTTAATTAACATCTGAAACGAAACACCAAAGGAGTGACACTTAGAGGACAGGTTTCATCCGGTTATCGCACTTTTAGCCATCGTTTGGCGGTTTTCGCTCGAGTTTAGTGTTCAGACCGAAGATGACTGAACCCAAAGATCGGAATCGACCCTAAGTTTATCTCATAGTGTCTATCATAGACATCAATATCAATGTCTACCGACTTCTTCTAAGTTTGCTTCCGATTGTCAAAGAATTTCGGTCACAATCTTTGGCAAAACATTGCCGGAGAGAATCGGATCCGCTATTTAAGTCTATAAAGTAGTTCAGTTAAGAAGAAATGAAATCAGTTTGAGTTCAGTTCAATCAGACGCCCATAAAACTAGTGACAGATGTGAAGCATTGGTTTCAAAAACGATCCGTCGATTCAATACTTTTGGATTCTATTAATTGTTTTGTTTTATTGACGGCATTAAAACAAAATATGTTTATTACAAAAGCATTGGTTATATATATCAGACTCTTGTTATTTACAATCAAAATAGAGTTACAAATAATTATAGGATTAGATCATCGCTTCTCTGATTCATTCTACAAATGTCTGTTCACTCGCGACCGGAAGTCGTTTTTCGACATTTTTACCGATTCTGAAGACAATAAAAATGTTGATTTAAAAGCCTTCGCTTCACTGAAAAGCAGTGGTCATCCAATCGATTACTCTTTAGGTCCACAAACTCTTACTATCACTACTTTTTGCTATCGTTTCATTCAATTTCATCAATTGAGGTCATTGTAAGCCATAATTGTCAACAAAACTAGTTCTTTAGAACATCTTTAAATAGCGAACATATTTTCTTAATGAAAAGGGATTTCATTTCACAAGTTTCACACTTTATTATAATAATAATAATATTAATTAACTTAAACACAATTTAGCAAACATTTTACATAAGAAATGAGAGAAGAAATTACATTACATTTAGTTGAGAGTAAAATAATGGTTATAATTGTTAACAAAGCTTCAAATC
>JAQGAJ010000897.1:0-12033 GCA_034689365.1 Liebstadia similis
CTGGATTAAGCGGCCGCGGCCGGTTTCGGCACTCCCGAAAATACCCCCACCTATACCCCCCCCCCCTAGGAAAAATCTGGAAAATTCGCCATTTTACCCTACCCTATACCTAGTGTTGTACCACTTTTGCAACTTTGGAAACTTTCCGTTTTTTGCAACTTTGAAAGTTGCCGAAAATAGGCAAAATAAATCGATGCAAGCAATTTTCCCCATAGAAAGTTGCATCTTCAAAAAACAAGTTTATTCAAAATAAAACACCTTGTTAAGATTAAATAGATAATATTTGATAGTTTTAAGCGATATTAAGATGATTTAAAATTTCAGTAAAAACACCTTTAATAAAAGTAGATTAATAGATCTGCGATTGCTCAGTGATCTCTCACCCCCTCTTTTAAGACGTATGTCGTCCCGACCCAAAATCTCTATGTGAAAGTTGCGTGAAACTTTTGCAATGTTGCATAAGTTGCGGAAAGATAAATCGATGAAAGAAATTTTCCCCATCACTACCTATACCCCACCCCTGGCTCGGCTGAGCTTGCGCATCCCTGATGTATAGATTGGTAACAGTGAGAGGGAACTGATCTGGAGCAAAATGATTCATTGTTGATTAAGAATCAAAATCTGAGTTTTCAAATCATTTTGGTTACGACTCATTTGTCAGTCGAGTCTTTGAGATAGGGCTCCAGATTTCGTTAAGTATTTTTAAGTATCCTCGCGAATGCATATAACTAAATGTAATATGTAAAAACTTTATGTAATATGATAACCATATAATATGTATTAGTCTGCACATAACGAGAGAGCACTTCACTGTTTTTGGGGTGCATTCAGTGTGTGACCATAAATGACAACATTTGACCATGATTAAGTTGTTTAGTAATGATTGACATTGCTTCATTTAGAATTACAAACTAACAATTTTTTCAAAAGTGTTATCATCTGTCCCAAGACTTTGAGGGAAATTGATTTTGTGACAAATTACCAAAATGTAATAATGGAGTAAAGACGGGTCATTCACAAAAGGCGTTATAACAGACTATAAGTTATGACAAAAAGTAACGGAATGTCTGATAATCAATGAGTCTATAAAATTATTTAATAAATTTTTCCTAAAAATAACTTGAATTTCAACTTTTTATTTCGATTTACATAAAAATTATAAATCTCTAAAAATCTTTTAAACTTTTTTATCCGGTTATGCTTTTGCTTCAACTTCTAACTCTTAACCTGTTATGTCGAGGGAGTATTGCCCCCAATTACCCCCTAGACATTTTTTGACCGGAATACCCGTCCCCTGAGATCGGAGCGAAATTTGACCCTATCATCAATCCTTGGTATGTGTGTATTAGATTGGTAACCTTGAGAGGAAACTGATCTAGAGCATCTGATTCATTGTTGATTGAGAATCAAAATCTGAGTTTTCATTTTGGTTACGACTTATTTGTCGGCCCAGTCTTTGAGATCAAGATTTAGTTAACTATTTTTTAGGTATCCTCGCGAATGTATATATATGTACACCAGGGATGGCGAATGGAATTGGGTCCAGGGGGGGGAGTCCAGCCTATAGGAAATGGGTCTCAGCTCCAGGGGTGGGGGTCAGGGTATAGGAAATTTGCGGGCCCCGAAGAGTGCTAGTACGCCCCGTTAGTTTTTGAACTAACCGATGAACACATCGCACTTCACCGTTACCGGGGTGCATTCAGCGTGTGCCCATTGTAAATGACAACATTTGATCATGATTAAGTTGTTTAGTAATCGTTTACATTGCTTTAAGAATTACAAACATAACAATTATTTCAAAAGTGTGATCGTCCCAAGACATTGAGGGAAATTAATTTTGTGACACATTTCCTCCAACACTACTCTTCAAAGTACATATTGGTAAAATTGTGAAATATTGTAAAATATTCTAAAATATCTTTAAATATTTATTTTCGCAACTTTTTTATTCGAACTAAAAATGTTGAAATTCATGTTTAACTTTAGGAAAATTAATAAAATAATTCAATAAACTGTTAAATAATCAGATATCTAACTTAGTTACTTTTTGAACACAACAGGATTCCAAACTTAAAGCCAGGGAAGGCTAAGGGCTTAATAGGGGCATGCTAGGATCCCCGTCGTTGAGCCCAAAATTTGTCCGAATCACCTCCCTGGCATAGGATATAGGGATCCCTAAGCCGACCCACAGCCCCTATTATAGCCATCGGGAACTTTATTTAGCTACAATTAAAGCTAAATTAGCATAATTAAAGGGGAAATCAGCCGAATAGCGAAAGAACAGCTTAATCTGGTTAGATTTAAGCTTAATTTAACTAGATAAAGCGACCGTTAAATGCGGTTTCGTGTTCCCGAAAATTCGGTCAATGAATCCGATTCGCCTCAATATAATGAATTGTCTTCAGAATAAACAAACAAAAAACCCATAAAATGGCCGAAAACTGATCCCAAATACGATCGGCATTTAAGAGCAGACGAAACCCAAAACCGATTGATTTGTGTCTTTCGGTCGGACATAAAATTTTATGATTAGATCGACTCATATAAGGCTCTTATATAAGAGTCTTATCAAAGCAAATGTTTGGCACAAGTTTTGGCAAAAGTTTTCCCAAACATTGTATTCATCGGAGGTTTGCATTCATTTAAGTAATTGGTTTTGTTTTTCTACTTAACTCGCATTCGTGTCGGACGGACGTGACTGACCAAACACTTACCGACGGCTATCCCGACAAACACTTAACGTTTGTTCCCTTAATTACTTTTGGATCTGAATCGCCGTTCATTTCACTAATGTCTCAATCAATGCAATCATAAAAGAGGTTAACGTTTGACTTAATTGTCAAACTGTTGTAAAATTAATTACTTAATTATAATAGATTTAATCAAAGTATAGGTATTTAATTTGATAGACATTCAACTCATTTAAACATATATTTACTGATATCGTGATTGTTGTTCGCGATTAGAGCCATAATACTTACGACTCATCTCTATTACAGTTATTATTTGTTATATAACTATACAAATGAAAGGAATAAACATTTGTGTAAATGAAGACAAACTTTCATTAGTTTATTATTCAGTGTTCGAGAGGACAGACACTCGAGTCTGGTATTGGTTTGAATTCGGGTCCATATTCTGTGCCAAAGAATAAAATTTCTCAGTTTTAGATATTTATTTCATACGAATCGAGTGAACAAAGAATTGAATAAAATTTCAATTTTTATTTCACAGACAAAAGACTTGAAGAAAAAGATGAAAAGTGATGAATAAATTTGTCTCCGGGTTAAAGACCATTGAACTGGTCATCCCTTAAGAATCGTGAATAGAATTAACATTTTAAAAGTTTATCTTAAGATGATTTATAAGCTTAACCTAATATATCGGATCTTATTCTTCGTTCAAAATTAATTTTCACTCAGATATTGATCTCCTTTTGAGTGAATTTTTTGTTCGTTTCTTATGATTGATATTCACTCAAAGAAAGGGATGATTTGAATGACAATGATTTTCGTCTTTCAAATTGCGACCAAAAAATTCTCGCTTTTTTGACATTTCAATGATTAATATTTGTCTGACAATAGGTTTTGGCTTTTGTTATGCAAATTATTTCAGTAATTATTCATTTGTGTGAACCAAACAAATGTATGAATTATATACTTGGTTTGCCAAACAATTAGCCAATTCTTTGATTCTTACTTTGATCTAATGTCTTGATTAAGTGTTAGATAATTGGGAAAAATATATAAGAATATTGAGAATATTCTGTGATTCTGAGCGTATAATAGATGTTCGGTTCAGACAATGGCTGCGAATTGAAAGCCATTCGCTTTGACTGTCAGTCCATTTGATTATAGTTTGAGAGAAGTCTTCCCTTTTCGTCAAAATTGCCATTCATTGTGACCGAGACTACAATGGGTTAGTGTCTGAGCGGCAAAGTATGGCCACAATAGAGGAATTAATTTGCTTTCGACGACTCTATTGTTCTGTTCCTTCCTTTCGAGTGACCGAAACATTCTTCCGAAGAATTAAAGCGATATTTCAATTAAAACGAACACTAATTCCAATCAAGTAATTGATCGGCGATTCAATCAATTAATTCATCAAAAGCTCAGAGGAATGGCTGTAAGAACAGAGTCAGTGATCCGACTCTCGAATGATCCCAAAAGTGGTCACAAAATTAGTTTATAGTCATTAATCTTAAACAATATAATAATTAAAACAATCGATAAAATAATTAATTATATTCTTCACAAAACAGTGTTTACAAATTCAATAAAATGATTGTTTTCATTAAATTGCTTTTAATTAATTAGTGGAAAGTAAAACTAAAGTCAAACAACTTTTAATACTTTACGATATAATGATTTTGGTTTTCAAAGTAAAGACTTATCGATTATTTTAATTGAATATGGATTTAAAAATTCCAATGAAGCACATTCTAAACAAAAACCTTAACGAGCTTTCAATTAAAACATTTTATTTTTGAATAAAATTCCATTTTCTAAATAATTTATAAAAATATAATTAAAATTATAATTCATTTCTTAATTTATTTCACAAAATATATTAAAAGTTTACTTCAAATTTGATTTGAAACCAAAATCAGTCCTAAATTAGGAATAATTTGTGAATAAAATAAAGTTAAGGCTATTATAAGATCTAAAAGCATTAAATTGAATATGAAATTAGACAAAAGCGATGATATATTTTGAATTTTACCGTTTCTTAATTTAAATTTCAAATTCAATGTGTGTTTCCATCACTTGAATTGAGGCCTAAATGAAAAACATTATCAAAATCGAGCCCAAACTCGAGCCTAAACTCGAACTCGAATTTGATATGAAATATAAATTTTATTATTTCAGACAAATATTACTCCAATTCTTGTCGTTTATCGCAAACAAAAGTTATTTTGGATTTAGTTTTATTGCAATTTTTATTACACTTTTGCCTCTAATAACACAAATATTCGATAATTTTTTATTTATTTTTAAAGAAAATAAGAGAAACAACGGCTGTTTGAGTCAGCCGTCAGTCGGATCGGCCGTCCATTCGCTGGCAATCATTCACTGGTTTTAGTCTTGTTATCAATAGTCGGACAGAAAAGACAAATAAAGACAATGTCATAGACTTTATATCCAATGATATACAGAAAAGAATAAAAATATAATCCAAACAATAGATTCTGTTCTCGAATTAAGTTTGACATTAACTGTAGTCCACTGTTTCGGGGAATCTCCAGTCAGTCCTCCAATGTAGAGATGGGTTGTTTGGTTAGGAATAAGGGGCTATTTTCTTGGGTAACCACAATATTGAGAAATTCTGCCCATATTTTTCAGTCTAAAGCATATTAAAGATTATAATTTTGAAATTAGGATAAATTCCTGAACCGATGGTTACTTTAATCTGATTTATTAGCCGACGAATACGAATACAGACATAAGTATAAGGAATTCTAGATTTTATTACCCGATTCTATGTATAGGAGACTAAAGAAACGATCGATTAATTGTTTGAAATACGAGTCAAACGAAAAGACATTTTCGGCGTAATTAAAGACTTAATGAGAAAATAATTTCCCTTTAATTATAATTATTTAATCCGTTTTTCTATTCAATTAAATTATTTTAATTATTTAAACCCTCGAAACATACCATAAAAGTAAACAATAAGAAGAGAATATTTGCAGAATTCAGTGGAATAAAGAATTAACAGCGAATACAACAGAATATTCTGTTGTTTTTGACAATAATAAAAGAGCAGAGAATATAACGTAATATGGAATACATTGTAAGAGAATATAATGAGTGAAGAAAAACACGGATTTAATCCGAAATGCAATTAAGTTTTAGATAAATATTTGAATTCATTGTACAAACAATAGAATTCATTCGTTGTTCAGACAGAGATGAGCACAACAGCCGTGCCCTACCGTGTGTTAGCTCAGTGACAATGATTTCGGTGATTTTGTATTTTAGCTCAATTAAACAATTTTAAGAACCATTACTTGTATTTCAAGAGTCTTTGTTCGATACCTCTCAGGTCGTGCGCATCCCTGAAAGCAAATCTTGTTTTTTATTTCATAGTGAAAAATAGGATTCAGTGAAATACGAGAGGAAAGGTAGAGCTCTGACTAACTCTGTTTAGAGCTCTTAACTCTGAAAACAAACAAAATATTTGAGAAATAAAGTGAAATAAAAAGAAAATTAAATTTTACGATACTTTTGGCTCATATTTTCAAACCCGCAGATAATTTACAGAAACTTTGAGACCACGCAAAAAGTGTTTGAGTAGTGTTTTTGATGAATGGCTAGAATCTATAAATTAGATGATTGTGTTGTGTATGGAATTCACACAACACTTGACTCTATTATTATAATCTAGTGTTTGATCTGAAGTTCGAAAAAGGATTCTCTTCTTTACAACACATAAAAGACGAGTCTTTTGCTAAGAGAAACAAAATTTCATTTTCTTATCGTATTTGGATTTGAAGTGATGTCAATCCTTTAGATTCTGGCGAATAAACCGCTTAATTCGATCCAATCGTCAGTCGAGACATATCTTGCTTAGTGAGCAAGTTATTAGTCGGTCAGCACTTTCACTGGATTACGGCTATATTTGCTTACATCGAATACTTTTCGCTAGATTTATAACTTTAAGTCATAATTGATATGTAACTACACATTCGAGTCATATATTATAGTCTATTATAAATTTTAATGCGATTATAGTTTCGCTAAATTTGTATTTATGTTTCGGAAAATTCTCGGAATTTTTTTGCCTTAAATGTAATACAAATTCTCTGTTCGATAACAAGAATTTCATTAATCATAATTTGATAAAACGTTTGAATTATTGGAAAATTTTTATTGAATTTTCACCAATTCTTTCGTTTTGTTTTTTGGGAACTGAAGTATAAATTGTGAACTAATATAAAGAATTAGAACTAAAATGAAAACTTTATTTTTGAGATTCATTTTTCATTATTTTAAGTGAAGTTGTCTTCAAATAAAAAGTTTAATTCTGGCCAATGATTGATAGCTCGGTTGAAAAAATCGATGAGATTATCGATTTTGAGAGAATATTTCGGTTCAATTGATATGGAAATCAAAACTTATTCCTTATTTTTGAGAATATATAACTTAATAGAACCTAAATCTGTTAATTTAAGATTTGAATAAACTTTTAATTTCATGTATTTTGCAGAATATTCTGGAAATCAGTCATCATTTGCATAATTATCATGAAAAATGAAAAATTATCGCTAATATTGGAATTCATTCAATGTTGTGACAGAATATTCGTTCGAATACTTATCAAATGAATGAATTCTCTAAAGTATTTGAAATGATATGAAAAATATATGATTTATAAACTAAATTATAGTTTTCCATCAATTCAGTAAAATTTCAACTCATTCTATATTCATAGGGAAACAGAATTTCTTCCTCTTTCTAGTTATCGCTCGATAATTCTCGTCTCAATGTTTGCATCATTTTTCAAAACTCACTTAATGTCTGGTATTTTCCTGTCTTTTGGATAAAATAAAAACAAAAAAAAGTTTAGTTTAAGGTTCACTTCGAATGCAAGAATTGTAACCACTCTTAAAGATTAAGGAATATTCTGTTTTCTGGTCTCCACTAATATCTGTTTGGAATTCCGTTCAATAGACAGAGACATCGCCTGAATCGCAACGACCGGTGCGGTAACGCTCTGGCCATCGATGAACTCCGGCTATGGGCCACTCGAATGGTCTGATAGACATGATGGGCATAAAATTCATCATGGTCAATTGTCTGAAGCCCTTACTCTTTGTCCTTAATATAATAATCGAGGTCAATTTGATTAGTGCTCAATTCTATGGTCATTCCAATCGTATTGAGAGCGCAGGTAATTCACCACTTTGGACATTGCTTTTTAAATTAACCCATTATGTCTTCAACAGCTCTTCTCTCTGGGATCAAATTGTCAGGAAATGTCATCGAAGATAAAACGGGTAAAAATATTTTTGTCTAAGATTATAGAGATGTTACCATGCATTCAGTGAATATTCCATGAATTCCGTTAAGAATTCTGTACAGAATTTGAACCAAACATGAAATCCAATTTGAATTTTATTCCTAAAATGTTTTCCAAATTCAAAGTTTCTCAGAAAGACTTTAATACAAAAACTTTTCTCTTAAAAAGAAATTTATATTTTAAAAGAAAAGCTAATAAAAGCCAATCATTTGTTAGCTCTCATTAATAATGAATGAATTGAGGAAAAGAAAAAACATTTTAAAAATTAGGCAAAACTAGTGTTCATTCAGTCGTGTATTTATGATCCGAGACTACAAAAGAAAGAATATCACGATATCTATGCCTTATATCTACTGTCGGTGAAAATAAGGGGTGAAATGATTTTTGAGTGCACTCGCAATCAATAATGAATGGGTTGGTAATAATGGCGGAGAAAAATGGTATCAATTAATCAATTAAGAGTTATTTGCCAGCGCTTAGGATAGGATGGCATCACTCGTATGGCATCGACTGTAAGCCCACAACACATATCATTGTTAGGGAATAACATTGAGCCCATTATTACTCAGCCCTCTATCAGTCAGCAGTCGATCCCCGACTCAGTTCTCTTCTTCTAAATGATAATTCAGAATAAAAACTGATTTCCCATTCAATGGCTCAGCATTTCCGACGACTTTTAATACAGAATATCACTGCTATTGATATCCCATTTCATATGAGTCGCGAAATATTTCTATTTTTCCGATTTCTTTGTATTGAATTCTGTGCTTCAAAAAGAATTCGAACAAATAATGTATTGATTTCTGTCATCAAATATAAATTGCTTTTGATTTTTGAAGTCAAGCGATCAAAAGCTCACAAAAATACGATGCGATTGGTTATAATCCGGACTAAAGTCGCAAAATTGAAACACTTTTTCCGGAGCAACGAATAAGAGACCAAAAATTGGCCAAATTTTCGGGCCTTAGTTATGGTGTGAACTCAATTGCAGGCATTTTAACACTTTATGAACTTGTTTAAATTGCTATTAGATGGTTGTCATGGTTGCAATGGAAGCAATAGTGATTTAGAAGCAATTTGCAATATCGCGAGTTTGAAAATAAACGATAATTTGTTTGAAATATTCAAATATGTCTTCGAAACTCGTTTTTCAAACTTGAAAGTGATTTTGGAAAATGTATTTTCGTTGAAAAATTGGGTAATTTTAGGGCCAAAACATCAACTGTTAGTGAAAATTGACAATAAAACGACCTAGCCAACCTAAACGACACACTGGGCTTTTATTTCGTCTGAAACTCATGACTCTGAGCCGTAAATATGTCTACACTGGGAATATCTATGGATATTCTGTTCCTAATGGCTCAGACCAGACGTACTCTGAGACCGAATTCTTTGTTTCGCTATTGTTTGCCACCAAAAGAATATTCTTTAGGAGAATAACAGTTTGGCTCCCATTGAGGGAAAAGGAATAGAAGTTATTTCCTATTATTTTAATGATGTCTCGGAATATATGACAAATATATGGCTTAACCTAAAAGTTGGGAATAAGGGATGAAAACAAAGAATAATACGAAAAGGGATACGAAATGAGAAAAAGTATTTTCACTTCTCTTTTCGTCTCTAAAGGCAAGAATATTCTGAACGTTAGTTAAAAGTTTAGAATAAATCCGTCACATTATTATCATGTAATAAAAACCTTATCCCTTATTCCTAGCATTTTATTGCTTAATATTAAGTTATAATAAAATGTTCAAAAATTCTGAGATTTTAAGCAAAATATATGACTTAAGCGTTAGGTTCGAAAGAAATAATGATCTGTTTGTTTGTTCCCATTGTGAACGAAATGAGCCATAAAAATGTTGTCATAAACTAATCCCTTTTGAAATTGTATGCAAATATAAGTTAAAAGTTATGGAAAACAATCCTTGTTTTGGTCCTAATTGTGGTGATTTATATTTTGATTTCATGGTTTACAATGTTTTTCGATGGTTAGGATTTGTTTTGATATTTATTCGCATAAATTACCATGTTGGAAATGGCAAATTAATGCGTTTCTAAAGGGTTTTAGTTTACAAAACAATGTAATGCAAATAAAATAACAGTTTCAGTGTTTGAGAAGATTAAAGTTAATTAATTGTAATTCTGATTTTTTCCGATCCCAGTATACCCCGATTACAAGACCGTAGTGGGCGGTCGGGCAGAACTACCGTGCAATATATCACTACCGCGTGCCGACGACGCGATCACTTTAATACTATGGTATAGGGGAAACAATTCCCGTCATCCCATATATAGTGTCGATTCTCGGACCGAACCGGTGGTCAACGGCACTCACTTCAGGGCCGATGTCTTCTCTCCAAACAGGGCTTCCTTTGATGTGTCCGTACGGCCGGCTCTCCTCAAAATAGATCCGGTCGTTGAGGACGACGGCATGGAATACAGATGTCGAGTCGACTTCCGGTGGGGTCGGACTATGAACTCTCATGTCTTCCTCAATGTTATCGGTAAGTCTTTTGTGTCAAACTTATTGTTCTTTTAGGTGATGGTCAAGATGGTGAGCATATAACTTTGCTGAGGCTTACCTTGGTTGCTTTTGTGATTTTGAATTTAATTAACTGTAAATTTTTATTAAATTATTATTATCCTTAAAATTAACTTGGTTAAAATAAAATTAGGAGAAAACATGTGATTTTTTATATCATTCAATTTGACCAAAGATGGAAATCCTGACCACTTTGTCTGACCCTCGACTCTAACACTAAAGAACACGAAATGATAGCGACTTTCTGTCGAAATATATTTAAGTAGTAGCAGACCCCCTAACGTCGGGACTGAAGCATCAATTACGTCCACCAAAAGGGGGCAATAGAAAAGTCTGCCCCTGTGCGTAATTTATGTTAGAACCAAAATGGCGGCCACTAATCCGGTCGCCATCTTGGGTACTTCCAGAAATTTCGTCGAGAAAGGGGGCTACTATAGTTTGCCCCTGTACGTAATTTATTACCATTATGGGTACTTCCAGAAATTTCGCTAGGGTGGGCAAAGTAACCTGTGCCCCCGACGTAGTTGATGGTGAAAATTTTTAAGAGCGGTTGATAATTACCTGATCTAAGACTTGTCCACTTCGGGATCAGATATTCTTCTTCAGCCAAGGTCGATTCCGGTAAGAGTGGTCACAAAATATTCAGACCAATGAGAAGAATATAGTTCTGTCCACCCACTGATCGGCAGACATACCTGAAGATAGTTGGTCACTTCGGTAAACTTCGGAAGTGACCAACTCTCAATAGCCAAGGTCAATTTCGGTAAGAGTGAAATCAAAATACTCGTACTAATTAGGAGTTAATAGATATGTTCACAAAACCTTCGGCAGACATTCCTGACCAGAGTTGGCCCCTTCGGTAAACTTCGGGACTCAATATCTTTCATTAGCCAAGGTGGATATTAACCAAAGTGGTATCAAATTACTCGTACCAATGAGAAGAACAAACTTCTGTCCTCAAAACTTTCGGCAGACATTCCTGACCAGAGTTGACCACTTCGGTAAAGTTCAATGCTCAATAACTATCATCAGCCAAGGTCGATTCCATTCAGAGTATAATCAAAATACTCGTATCAATGAGAAGAATCAATGCCTGTCCTCAAACCAATCGGCAGACATTCCTGACCAGAGTTGGCCACTTCGGTATAATTCGGGACTCAATAACTATCATCAGCCAAGGTGAATATTAACCAAAGTGGTATCAAATTACTCGTACCAATGAGAAGGATCAATGCCTGTCCTCAAACTAATCGGCAGACATTCCTGACCAGAGTTGGCCTCTTCGGTAAAGTTCAATGCTCGATAACTATTATCAGTCAAGGTGGATATTAACCAAAGTGGTATCAAATTACTCGTATCAATGAGAAGAACAAACTTCTATCCTCAAAACTTTCGGCAGACATTCCTGACCAGAGTTGGCCTCTTCGGTAAAGTTCAATGCTCGATAACTATTATCAGTCAAGGTGGAT
>JAQGAJ010000898.1:0-12033 GCA_034689365.1 Liebstadia similis
TTAATAATAAGTTATGAATGAGTTTTCATTACAAATAATGTCATTTAATTTAGTGTAAAATCAATACTAAGAAACACTTTCCAGTTGTTTGAGAATCTGTTCCCTCTCTTTGAGTGCTCTTTTGGCCGATTCCCTCTCCTTTTTAGTCGGGGACCGCTTTTTCTGTTTGGCTGAACAGATCCGACGGTACGCCTCTATGACCTCCGTATCGGCCGCTTCTAACTTACGTCTAATTTCTTGTCGAGACATCTCTTTTTTGGCCGAACTCAGTAGTCGTTTCAGTTGTGACTGATTCTTAACGGTCAGGGCTTTCAACTCGAGCTGACATCTCTTCAACTCTTCGAGAATCTCGTCGTCATCGCCAGCATTGGTGTCCGAACCGTTGAGAATGTCGTCCAAACTAATTATTCCGTGTTCTTCGAGTTCTTTCCTAATTCTTCTCTCGAGTTGTGCCGTATTTCCGAGATTGAGAGACTTGAATACCTTGTGATTAGGGCTCCCATTCGTAGCCTTAGTGTCGATATCATTAGACGTGGATTTGGAATCGAAACCGCCGTTCAGAAGGTTCTCTTCTATGAGACACGAAACCAGGCGTTGAGTTAAGGCCCCGAATGTGGTTTTGTCGCCTTCAGAGCTGATTCGTGGACAGCATTGATCAAACATAAGTACAAAGAGATGATCTTTAAGTCTTACCAATTCTTTGAACCCTTTTTCGATTTATTGTTTGAATGAGTGAGCGATGAACCGCCGGAACAGTTGGAAGGACTCAATCCTTTTTTCTTACTCTTGGGTTCAATGATGTCGTTGTCTTCCCATTTGAGTGAATAATGTTTTCCCAAATTCGGTATTTTATGGAATTCAGTATCGCTTTCATAACTCTTGATTTGTTCGCTAAGAAACTGAAGAATAAGTGAATTAAAGATGAAATCAAAGACAATTCTAAGACAGCGGTCAATACCTTTATGTGGTCTGAAGTGATTTCACAACAAAACGGTTCAATGAAGTTCCAGAACTGATTCGGAATGTCATTCTTGACCACAGCCTTCTTCGATACGGCTTTTTGTTGGGTCTCAGAGTAATCCGATTCAACAAACTTTGCCTAAAATTGATAAACAGTTTAAAAACATTCAAAAATATATTGATTTTATGTCAATTACGGGAGGATTTCTAGCCTTTTGTGGCCGAGAAGTGGACTGCAATTTACCACCACTTGAGTTGCTATTCGAGTTGTTATCTTTGAACTTCTTCGTTGGCTTTTCATCTGAATGTTTACTTCTTTTGCCGATCACTTCGGTGGAGATCTATTCAATGGAACCGAATAATGGTTTAAAGACCAAAAAGATAAAGAAGAAAGTCTAAGTACGGGTTTATTCGGTGATTTCTTATCTCTGTTCTTCACATCGTGCCAATTGACCAGAGCCTCCATTTCTGTCTCAAGAAGTCTTTGTCTTTTGACGACAGACACTAACAACGTTTCCAACTCTAACTGCAAAACATCCAAATCTTCGGAACCAATACTTTCGTCTTCAGTTCTCTGAACGACTAATGAAAGAGAAAAACCGAAGAATAAGTACTTTTCTTACAAAAGACTGTTTGTGTCCATACTTGCGGTGAATCGCGGACATTGTCTCATGTGATCGATGGGTTTGAAGTCGAGGAACTGAAGAGGACATCCATTGTCGTCGGTGTCCGACTCCTTCTCCTTCTTTCCCTTACCTTTCATTTCAATTGTTGTCAAAACAAATCAATTGAAACAAACGACAAGTCATTGAAAAACAGCTGACATTTTGCTCATTGAGACCAAAGACAGACATCAATGACGTGAAGACAAACGTCTGATCCAAAGCCTGAGCCAACCCTTGGGTCGGGTCTTATGGTCTCTAATGTTGGTTCAAATGAAGGCAAACCAAGGCTTAAGTCAATTATTAAACAATGATTTAATTTAAATGACTTTAAAACTACTGATTTATACAATACTTATCGATACATAGTTTCAGTTCAAACAGATTTCGTCAATAATTAACTAATCCTTCAATTATTTGATTCGAAGTTAAAATCAAAATTAAAACTCGTTTTAAAAAGTTTTAAAGCAATGAAAACAATTTCTTAACTCAATTACCGGTACGTAAAAGCACTAAAAATTAAATACAAATTAAGATAAATCGCTGCCAAAGGTTTGGTTAATCGGAAATAATTGTAAACTATTTGTATAAACGAACGAATGGCACGTATTTCGGGAAAAACATCAAAACCTTGCGAAACGAGTATTGAGGGCTCGTATGGCACAGAATATACATTTCGATGATTGTTATGGTATTTAAAACTTTCAGCCCTTATGAACAAAACAATTGATTGCGAATCGAGTCTATGAATGAACCGATGGGTCATTTGGCAAATGATTGGATGAATCGAATGAAAGACAATTGTCTTCGGAGACCACAACAGATACTATTATTTACAAGTCGTTCAACAACTGGTCATCCGTTGCGAGTCTTGTGACCATTACCAGAGTAGGTCTGGCAGTGACCCATAGTATTGTCTGCCGTCTGGAGTATTGTCTTTCGGTTGTGCTCTCATTTGGCTGAGTTGTAAAAGTTGTTCTGAGCGCTCATTCGGGGTCCGTTGCCAGTGGTCTGGTTTGCCGAAGCATTAGCCCCACGAGTAGTATTGGTTGCGTACAACTGCTGTTGGAAGTGCTGGTACTGTATTGCATAGTTAGGGTCCGACGAAACAGACATTGCATTGAAAGAGTTCTGTTTATAGTTATACGAATGACTTAACGACGGCGGCAGCGGTTGTGCCGCCTCCGGACCCATCCCTCCCGGGCTGACCGGATCAGAGTTCGACTGCTTCATCGTCGGGAACATTGCGTTCGGCGGTCCGTTCATAGGGTTTGGACCGGGAGGTCGACCGAACATGTCTGGTCCGCCCATCATTGGTCCAGAGTTATGGTTAGGGGTTCTAACCATCCCAGGATTGACAGGTCTTCCCGGACCCGAACCCATTGGCATATTCTGAGCCATCATTCGAGGGCCTAATGGCATAGTCGGAGAGGAATTCATATTTGAGTTATTGCTCGGAAAATACTGGAGATTATGAGTCGGAAGTTTGGTTCCGAGGTTTGTGAGCGGAGGTTCACAACGCTGAAGGAAGTCAAGGGACGGCGCTCGGGCTGACATCTGTTGGTTCTGCTGTCGGGGCGGCAGGTATTGGATTGTGTTGGGAGCGTCAGGTTTTATCTGAATATTGGCTGAGTTATAGCACCGTTGCATCATTGGAGGGGTCGGACCAAAGTTCATGTTAGGATTGATCGGTCGCTGATTAGGCATCTGTTGAGAGTGGAAATTGGGTCCCGAAGGGGGTCCAGACATGTGACCATAGTTTTGTCCCATTTTGGCCGAACTGTTCGATTGCATCATTTGCATAGCCGATGGAGAACTCATTCCCGGGCCAGACATCTGCTGGAGATTAGAATTGGGATCCATATTGGGATTGAAGTTAGGGGTCGGCACGTTCTGAATGTTGAGCTGCTGTATAGACATCGTTGCGTTTACGTAAGTGTTGTTCACAGTCTGCGGTCCGCCACTCATCTGAGGGTTCATTTGAGCCCCCATTGGGAACGGACTCTGCATACCATTGCTGTCGGCATTCATGTTCTGATGCATTGCTTGCATTGAAGACATGTTTGTGTGAAAGTTAACCATATTTGGAGGTCCGGGAGGCCCACCATTGGCTGCCACTTGCATGGACGACATGTTCATCATGTTCTGGGCGTTAATCGGATTGGTCTGATTGGGTTCAGTCATGGCTGCCATCGAAGAGATCGGATCGAAATTGTTTCGTTGTGTTTGTGGCAAACCAGGCATTGAACCGTTAGACCCATTGTGACTGTGAGGATGAGCCCCATTGGGCCCCATATCGAAAGGAGGCGTCATTTTCTGCAAGTTCTGCAGATGAGTCGAACTGACGCTGCCCTCCATCTGCTGATTGAAACACCCGGAGTTCATCTGTTGGGACATTGGGAACGACATCATATTCGGGTTCATTTGATCGCTGCTCAGCGGAGACTTCGATGGGTTGAACTGATCGTTGGGATGACCCGTAGGAAAGCGGGAAAGCATGTCGTTTGGAGGGCCGGCTCTCATACGAGGGCTCATTGTGTTATCACAGGGACCGTTGAATCGCATCATATTGTTATCCATCTGTCCATAAGGCATACACATGTTCTGTGGT
This sequence comes from Liebstadia similis, assembly GCA_034689365.1. NCBI lineage: Eukaryota > Metazoa > Arthropoda > Arachnida > Sarcoptiformes > Liebstadiidae > Liebstadia > Liebstadia similis. The sequence goes on from JAQGAJ010000898.1 coordinate 4,234, forward strand.
CTGAACTGATTGTCCGGGTTTGGCATTCGCGGACCGTCAATGAACGGACCAACAAATCTTTGGTTTGGGTCGGGAGTCATGAACCTGGAGTTGGGTCCGAATTGATTGCCATTTATGTTAGGGTTATGGTTAGGATTTGATGCGAAACGTGGGTTAAGGTTATCGACGACCGAAAAGTTGGCACCGAATGGCTGACAATTGTTGCCGAACTCTGGGCTAAAACCCAGATCGAGATCAGGTGCCGGAGATATCAGGTCTGCGTCTCTTAAGCTTATGTTTGGCTGCTTTTGAATTGTAAGCTCCTGTCCATCGAATGCGTTTAAGTATTGTATCTGTTGTGGCGACGGAACGGGCATTAGAGCCGGTTCTTGTTTGCACATGAATGGTGACGAACAACTGTTCACAAGACTTGGCCGAAGAGCCCCGAAGTCATTAGGGTTTGGCTTCACATCAACCGATGAATGAGTCATTTGATTCATCATTAATTCTGAGCCACACTCCGGACCCATACCTTTGGGTGGTATAAGATTTGGCACTTTTTTAACGTTAGAGGGGCTCGAGTTCGGGGGAACAGTAGTGGACGGAGTGGTGGCCTTCATGTTGGCTGATGTTTGAGTTCTTGTATTGTTTTGTACGGCTGTCGAAGAGGTAGAACACACATGAGATGATTGAGTGGTTTTAGGCGAATGGACTGTCGTTCCGGAGATATTGCTGTTGCTGTCGGCCGAAGGAGTCATTGGACTCGGACTGGTGTGCGTCACACGTGACTGTCGCGAGGGTTCGGCCGGTGATTGCGTTCGCGGCGATTGTAGAGGAATAGAACCGGCGGTCGGAGACTTGGCTCGCGGTGAGGGCATCGCAACCGATCCTATGGCTGGTGATTGCCTCGAAGGTGACGGTTGTGTTACAGACCCTGAGTTGGGTGACGGGGCTCGCGATCCCTGGAGTCCTACTGAACCAGTGGTTGGTGTCTGTGCTCTTGATGTTGACGGAGGAACAGATCCAATGGCTGGCGATTGAGTGCGTGGCGATGGCATTGGCAAAGAGCCGGTGGCCGGCGATGACGGGTGTGGACTCGAGTGCGGACGGATTCCTTGGTTGTAAGGGGGAGGAGGGATACGACTGCCCGGACTCTGTGATATGCACGGACTCGGACTGTTCAGCACTGACGGGGGCTGAGAGAGAGGAGAGGGATGTGATATTGGCACTGGAGTTGAGACACTGCACATATTATGGCCTCCCTGTCCACAGGTCTGCGTTTTGCGCCGTCGGTCGTCAACGAAATTGCCTTTTGGCCAATCGGTAACTGACATATGAGACGCACTGTTGTTCGGGTTTGACATCATTGTGGACGGAGTGATACAGTTATTGACATTTGGGTCACTTCCAGACATGTGATCGGTCTCTGGCAGAGAACACATATTGTTCTGATCCATCATAAAGTCTGGTCCAGTCATCGCTTGATTGGTAACTGGCATACGAGGCATCATATGTCCGGCCATCGGCGGTGAGTCCATCATCTCTGGACATAACTGGAGTTGCATTTTGCGAATTATTGCCAACTGTTTCTCCCGATGTTGTTTCTGCTGAGGGGTCAGGTTCTCCTCGGGTATGTCTGCACCTGTAATATGGGTTCGATCACCAATGCTTGTCATTCACATATCACTTACCAGCCATTTGTGGCGGTCCTCCCACTCCTGGCGGAAACGAGTTAAACGTATGATTGTTTTGCGGGTTATTTAGGCCGAAGGGAGCCATAGGTCTGGCGATAGCGCCGTTCGGTCCCATCGATGAGTTGAACTTCTGATTTGGATCGTTTGGATCAAAGTTTTGAGCAAACATTTGTTGTGATGGCGCCGACCAATTGGGACTGACGTTCGGGTTGGAACACATGTTACCGTTGTTGGGCCAGTTGGCAGACATACCACCGCCCGGTCCCGGACCAGAAGGTGTGTGCATATTACACGAACCAACACACGAGTTTGCCATTTGGCCTCTGACTGGTGGTCCAAAGTTCTTGACCGTCGGATGCAATCCCTTCATAGGTCGAGGACCTTGTCTTTGAGCCAAATTGTTGAGCCATACGGCGGGAGAATTGGTTCGATTGAGTTGTGGTTTCAGAGGATATTTATCCAATAGTTTCTTAGTCTCGGGATTAGAGTAGTGAAAGTCGACGATTGAAGCGAAGGTCCCGCTGTCCACCGCTTCGGCCGCACTGTTGGCCAGTCTGGTAGTGAACACAAATATCTGACTCTGTTGTTGCATATACTGGGAGTCCATTGTGGCCGAAGACTTCTGACCTGACATGTTGTCGGTCGTCATATCCGGCAGATTATTGTGCGAATGGGCTCCAGTCATGTGAGGGCCGACCAGTTGTGGTCTCGGCGGCGGCGGTCCTCTCATTCGCATCATATTATTAATTGGTTGCAACATTTGACCACCGATTACAAGCAATCATAAGTGGATGAGGACCTGATTCAGGACAAAGAGAGGCTGAGGTGAGAGCGAAGACATTTTGGATGCCATCGCTCGCAAAGCACGTCATCACTGACTCTGCCGTCCCCTCAACTCAGATATGGTATCACTTCTGATGGTAATAATGGGATGGGATTTGGGATCTGATCTCAAGTACGTAACCATAAGATTGAATGACACCTAACTATGAACTATCAAACTCTTAAGATATCAATCATTAGCTCTCTTTCCCTCTAATTGGACCAAATCTTATCGCAAAGTACTGTTGATCACCATGGGATCAAATAGGATCACAGAGGGAGCACATAGGGAGCACATAGGGAGCACATAGGGTTCTCACCCCCGTCCACATGCCTTAACTCGTTTGACTGGTTTTACTGCTTTCAACATATCATGTGCTGATCTGCTATACTTTACCATGTTACATTGGCCCATCAACTACCTTGTTCTCATATTATTAGCTAATCTGCTAGTTTATATTGCAATAGGTCTAAGGGTGTAATATAGTGCCCACAATGACAACAATGGGTCAGTTTGTGTCAATTGAGAGGTAGAGTAAAGCAGAGATGCCTTTCTATAGCCTGGAGTGGAAAGCAGTCCAATGAGGGCCCCATAGGTTAACACCCGATCATTGGCTTTGGTTATGGTATTCATACCCACTATCAGACCCACCACTGCCTGAGCACTGGTTTATCGCTTTCAAGCAAACCATCTCTGAGTCACTGCGCGAGAGCTGAGTCTGTGCTCGCGATTGGAGCTCGAGTTGAGACTCGAGAGGCCTTTGTTAGTCATTATGCGGGGATTGAGTACTCATTGGCATTGGGTTTGAATGAAGTCGAGTACAGGTTTGCCATTAAATAAGTTGTCTCAACGATGAGGAGTGGCCTCAATAGAGATCATATGATGTTATTGTAGTAAAGCAGCTGTGATTGGGTTTGGGATCAGCTTTACCTCAGAGGACGCTTTCACTCATTTGAGTCGCATTTCACATATATTACACAATATTTACTCTTTGAGTACATCCTTTTGTCCATTCAGTTGATCCAAATTGATTCCCGACAGCGATGGCCCAACAGACCAAGTCTTTCAAACAGAGACGCTCTTTCGGTAATCGTTGACCACTTGTCTGACCAGAGCATTGTCTCACTTGTTCTCGTCCTTTGTTTACCTTTGTTTGTGTTTAGCCCAACGTAAACAAGACGTCGAGGAAATAAGAAATCTTCACCCAAACAAAGTATGTGTCCATCAATAACACCATTGATATGATAATAATGACTAACAATTGTACAACAGATCCCTGTAGTGATCGAGCGATTCCACGGCGAGAAGCAGTTGCCTCTCTTGGACAGAACCAAGTTCTTAGTGCCCGATCACGTGTCCATTGGAGAGCTAATTAAGATAATCAGGTAATCCTTTGTCTGAAGAGTTGTTGATATTAATGTCTGAAACCGTTGACCAGACGTCGCCTTCAATTACATCCAAATCAGGCGTTCTTTTTGCTGATAAATCAGCGCTCAATCGCTGCCGTCTCGACCACAATGGGCGAGATTTACGAACGCGAACGGGTAAGCATTTCTAGATCTGTGAACAACTGCTAATGATGTTGTTCTTCGAGGACGAGGACGGCTTCTTGTATATGGTGTATGCCTCGCAAGAAGTGTTTGGTTGACATCGCGACCAATCATGTGATGGTAGACGAAGTGCTATAACAGCTATCGATCCGATTTGTCTTTAGTTAAATCCAAAAGTGTATATAAAACTGTATTATAAATCATCACAAACTATAATATCTGTTCATATCTTATGCCAAAAACTATTTGTTTGATCCCAAAACACAATAGTCAGTGACCTAACGATTGAAATCCTATCTCAAAAAATAGATAACAATTTCAGTGATATAACAATTATCTTAATTTTGTTTTATTTTTCATTTAAATATAAAGCGATTTTGAATTTTATTATTCTTTCCTAAAATATAATCAGACGTAAGAATTGGTCACTAATTGTGTTATGAATTAAGTTTTCTTACGTAACGTTTAAATCAATTAAAATATAAAATAATTTATATTTAAATAGCGATAAAGTGTCAGTCAGTCTGAATGACAGCCATAACCTTTGATTGACATCAAACTGCTTGTACTCAACACTTTGTCTTTGTTTATCGCTAAACAGAGCTGTTGATAGTTCTTCACTGATTCACTCACCGAAAGAGTACTTTTTAGGTAACCCTTTGGGACCCGAATCTCATAGTTTTGTGACATTTCATTTGATTTATTTGAATCCTCTGACGAAAGGTTTGATGACTCCAAAGATCCCAAACTCTTAGGCGAAGAGCATTCGGTCTTCAATTTCTTTGTTTTTCTCGATTTTTTAGCTTTTGTTTCATTAGATTCGTTATTATTATTGACTTCCAATTCATTTCCTTTGATTTGAGAATAGTTTTTATCTTTACTTTTCTTATTTTTCTTTGATTTCTTAACGTTTAAATTTGCTTCGGAGATCAATTCTTGTTCATCACCTTCCAGACTAACATTGCATCCATTATTGAGGTCAGCACTGGTCTCACTTTCAAGAGAGTGTTGCGAATCTTTGTCATTGATTTCAAATTCATTTCCATTCATTTCGATTTTCTCTTTATTTCTCTTATTTTTCTTCGGTTTTCTGTTTTTTCTAACGTTTGAATCGGAAATGGATTGTGAAGTCACGTCTTGTTCTTCATCTTCCAGTTTTCTTTTGGTGTTACGATCATCGTTACTATCATTCAAGATCTCAGAGTCAAACGACAGAAGTAATCCTTGTTTTTCGTTCTCTTCGTTTGACAAACTTTTGTCGAAGAGATGACATTTGAGTTTCAATTTATCTAATTTTGATTTGAAATATTCGTTAATATTTTTGGTGCTCTCGAATGTGTTTGTCTTTTGGTTCACATCTTTGACCGAATCCTTGTTTTCCATATCATTGGCTATACTTTTGTTGGTTTTCGGGAAAATTGAATTCAAATCCTTTTCTGAACATTGACTCAAATTCTTTGCTTTAATAAGTTTATGATAACTATAAACAAGAGGTAAACAATTACTTAAGAGTGAAAAGAAGTCAGAACTCACTGAAGTCTGCTTTTGATTTTCTTCGAGACCTCTTCGAGATTCGAAACCTTTTCTTGTTTTCTATCGGATCCGTTGTTGTGATGGACGGCCAGATCGGCCAAAAGCTGTTCGTAGTCCGCATTCTTATCGATCCAGACATCGGTCGACGGTTTATAACCCAAACCTTGATTTAATCATTAAATGATTGCCAAAACAAGAGATTTTGATCAATACCTCTGTTGTCGGCATTGATGTCCACTCGGATGTGTTCTTTGATCCCATTGGTATGTTTTCCGAGACCCATGCCTTCCTTCCATCCCATCGATTCAAGCAATTTATGGCCCAATTTATTCTTATCTAGTCATCAAATATTAGTCGAAGTGATCGACAAACTATTAAAGTGATCATACCTTCGGACCAATACTTTCCCCTCGGATTCGTAGACCAAACAGTCTTCCTCTTGGGTTCGGCTAACATGTTGTCCACAATGGGAAACGCGTGTCGGCTCTCGAGTGACAATCGGTTCCAAACCTCAGTCCTATTCAGTGATTACGATATCGTTACAAAAGTTTAGTCCCTATTGAGAGCCTCAACGACGAGAGGACTGACTCTCAGCTCAACTCTGATGTCGTATATACTGAAAGACCATTTCATTTGTGTCTCAATTCAATGAAAATCTATTTTACAATTGAGACTAAAATATGTTTCAATTTGAAACTCAAATAACTTTTATTTAACCCCCGATGAAAAAACTTTTTTAAAAATCAGAAAAATCAAGAGAGAGTTGTTTTAGAAACAAGAAGTTAAGATTGAAAGTTTTGAAACTTTAAAACATGCTTAAATTGGCCGTTCAAACAAATGTCAAGGTGAATTTGGCACATACACAATGTGAAATGGCACTGAATCACCTAGATCCTTTTAAGTTGACAATCTGTACGGTTAATACATAAATTAATAAATATTTTTATGTAATTTTATAACAACTATTTGTTATATTTAATGTGGGGTCGAAAATGAAAAATGAGAATTCCTAGTTTCTCAAAATTTTGGGAAAATAAAAGTAGGGAGGGAGGACTCTTAAAGAAATGATATGCTCCTGATTTTCGTAGTAGTACATCAATTACGTCTGCCCTGATGTTAAATTACGTTTCTAAGAGCATTTTCCTTCCCTCCCAGGAGAACGTAGTGGAGGAAAGGGAATAAAAACGAAGGGAGGGAAGGGTTACCCCATTCTAGTTATATTATATATTTGGGACACTTTCTGTTGGAATTGAGCAAAACTTCAAATATCGAAACGATTCGTCTTTTGGAAGAAATTCTGTTCCAAAAACTTTTGAATAATTTATCAAATAATTCAATAAATAACCGGAAATTTTGTAGATCATTTGAATTTTATTAAATTGTAGACTAGTTTTCGGTCAGATATGACTCGATTGAACTCAATGTAAGTCTTCTATAAAACAAGAACTGCAAAGCCGTCCGACAATTGAATTGCACAACACTTTAGACCAGAATATATCCCGAAATGATTGAAAGATTGATTCAATTGAAGATCACTTCTAGAGATCAAAGATCGATAAGAAAGGGATCGGTAAGAGAATGGTTGGCCTCAATTGTCGGTAAGACTTGGCATGTCTTGGGCTATAAATTGTTTACTGTATAAGCAATCATATTATAAATATAACTCTGTGTTTGAATTTGCAATAAAATCGATTACACAATGATTTTTACTTTTTTCAGTACATTATTCATAAGTATTTCCAGCCCTTGATATGTATGTCCGACTGTTTGTCTCTTTATAAAGAAGTGCAGACACAGACAGAACAGTAGAGAAGTGCTCGATTGGAAAGAATATATCTGTAGGTCAAGCCTATGCACGCCTTACAAGTTTACAATGATGTGCACGGGTTTGCAGTACCGTTGCCAGGGATGAGCAAAGATCTCTTGATGTCTTGAATGACCACTTGATGTTGGGATCAACTGATCAATGGTCATCCCTCTGGCCATTATGTATATAACTTCTATAACATATTGTTTTTATCGTTCGAGTATTGGCTAAAATCCAAATCAATAGACATTCTGTACATTATATCTAAATCTAATGTATATCACATCGGAATCGGAAACTGAGAGTCATTTCCATTGAAAATAATATATAAATGCAATGATGTCTCGAATCTAATGAATCACAAGTCGTTTAAATCAAAACTAATTGATTATAAATATGATGATTGAGAGGCAC
>JAQGAJ010000899.1:0-12027 GCA_034689365.1 Liebstadia similis
AGATCCTCTCATTTCTGGAGAGCCCTCGAAACAAAACAAAGAATCAAATTTTTTTAGTTAAAAGATTTGAGGTATCATTAGTTTATCGCTATATATAACTCGACTTTCAATTTCAAAACTTAAATTCAATTAAGATGTTTATTAAAATAATATGGCCTCAGGTTATGGAAAGACAACAAATAGGTTCCGTCTCTATAAAAGCAAACTCATTGTTAATAAAGAGAATAACAATATTGATGATAATTTCAAACTAATAATTTCAATGAGAGAAACCGGTCAATAATAATAATAGTCAATCATGTGTTCAGTGATTGTGTATATCATTAATATGAATAAGATTTTGATGCGATTCTTAATATCGAATTACATTCGACGAAATCACTTCGGGGTTATCGGTCGAGAATATAATTAGCAAAAAATCAACGACAAGTCAAGCATAAGAGCCATAAGACTGTCAACTCGTTTCGACTCAAATATCACTTCTTTAATATGGAATCTCAGGACTTTGACTTAGAACTTACCTTTATATTAATTATATACCTCGATATCAGTTATTTAGATAATCATTTAGAAAGTGATGGAAATAAGGATTGACATGATTGACAAAATCAAACATTTCGGCAAATATTTATTGAATACGTATTTTACAAATATAATATCAATCGATCAGTTAATTTAAATCATTTTATAATGGTAATAAATTAAAGTCCAATTTACTTCCCTTTACATCGCCTCGATTGCGAAGAATGTTTTATCGCGGGAATTCAAAATATCAAACCCGTAGAGAAATATCGATATTTTTTATTCATGTCTTTCATCCGTTTTATGTAAATCATATCTAATCAACAAATTTATTAATCGATTGAATTGATTACGAATCCATTAATAAAATATTTATTGATTGAAATCTTGTTTTTCATTTTATTTGGTTCAGAAATTTGTAGATCTTTTTTGTCTCTTTTATCAAAATCAATGTTTTAATGCAAACCAATCAGTAATGAGAAAGTGTTCACTTGAATGAGTGTCGAAATGCGATTTCAATTATTTCAATCAAAAACCTATTTATTATTGAATCTAAAATTTATGGAAAAAATAGCGTAAAATTGCAAAATAGGTCTCAAAGAGAGTCAAAATTCAAATGAGTGTTCACTCAATCAATCCTTAATGACGTTAAGAGACGTTAGTTTGCATTTCGAGTGAATCCATCGGCGAATAAATTAATGCAATATTCATCGAAATCGAGTCTTTGGTGAAGATATCGCTCTACTGGTCAGGCAATTGGGTTACGGCCAGAGCTGATCCTTCGGCTGAACTCACGTCTCGATTGAGCCAATAATTAGTGCATCGAATGAATTGATAGAAACATTATTTTAGATGCGATTCAATACTCGTTTCGCTTATTTATTTGAATTATTCCCAATCGACTCCATTATGAAGAGTGAGCTCTAATTGGGACCGAATTATCGACACTAAACCAAACAAACAGATAAAACTAATTTCGTTGCGATTCTCTCTTTTGATGAGACTTTTTCTCAATTACACAAATGACTATATCTAGTCATAAACAGAGATAAACATTTGTATATAGACTTAATTAAGTCTATTAACAAATTTATTAAATTATATAACATATAATATCCATTTTGTGTCACTTTTGACGTCTGGACTGGGATTTGAACCAAACATTCATTACTTGTCAACTATTTTTTCACTCCAATTGAATACTTTCAGTGATTTTTCTATTGTTTTGACCTTTTCTGGGATCAAAAATCTCTTGAAATCGAGACTATTTTTGGATATACTTTAAAGACAAAGAAAATATAAGAGAATATAAGTATAATTGAGTGATGAGATGAGAAATGCATTAAATCGATGGCCATTTGTTTTCTTCTCTGATTATTTCTTAGCCATAATCTCAGAAAATGGAAAATCAAAGTATCGATTCTGAGAATCCTTTCAATTCAAATGTTATTAATCTTTATATATATTAGAGATGAAGAAAATACGAAAATTAATAGGTTTTGTGTCCATCTCTATAACTCTCTATCTCTGTATTGGTTTGTGATTCAGGTATCTCAAGGTATTTCAAATGCCATTTCTATGGGAATATCGATTTTGATTGTATTCCGAGCAAAGACTTCCTCAAAGAGAGAGAGGACTCGCCGTTAAAGCGATTGTAAACAACGAGTATAGCCATCGCTGGCAATACTCCTGCTCTGAATTGAAGACAAGTTTTCCTATTTATCAAAACCCTGGTATTCGTCCATTCATTGAGCGCTCAAAACTGGATGTGCTTTGGGATCAAGTGATTGGTATAAATCACTTTGAATCTCATGGGTAGTAATGATGAAATTTATCTTTCAAAGTACCTGACCTTTCAATAGCTCTTTCACTACTCTTTTCAAAGCTTTGTCGCGATTTTTGAAATATTTATAACATTTTTCCGAGACTTAGAATCAGAATCGGAATAAGTCGTCAGAATGTTTGCCCAGAAGTACAAAAGGCAAAGAGACTATGCCTGTCCTCAAACGGACTCTCAGTCTCGCACTTCCAATGAATTTGATTCGATATAGTATTTCATTTGAAAAATAAAATTCACTCAAAGGTATAAAATTGATTCGAATCTGTTCTCAAAAATGTTATGAATAATTCATTACAAGAATCATCGCTTTAATGGTAAAAAATAGTATTAAATTCTTTGTTCGCTTATAATTGCACTGAAAAGACAAATGAATTGAAATTAAGAGTAAATTATTCTTTTGATTCGCGAATAAATAAATAGCCTATTATTTGGACGAATCTTTTGTTTAGATTCCGCATCGGAGTCAACAAAATAATTGTAAATTTTTAATTAGTTTTGTTTAGGATTCGAAACGCATTAGAATAAAAGCAATTTCGGTGGGCTTTTGCTTATCTCTGGTCGCGTCCATCGCATCGTCCGTTTGGAGACCATCGCCTCTACTCTCGACTCATCCATTGTTTGGATTCTTGCGATGACACCAAAGATAGCTTATCGTCCAAAGCGTTACTTAACTTAGAGAAGACTCACTCTTACTGTTAATCTTGTCATTTATTGTCATTTATCGCATTATAATTTTCGAATCGATGTAATAGTATATCATTGATGTGTCGCAGATATGGCTTAAGATCTCTTTATTGTTGGCTATAAATCAAAGTCTGGTTTGGCATTAGTCCGGACCTAAGGAAAGCCCAATCGTAGCAATGAATGAGAAGACAATGGGTTTGTGAGACAAACCATTTTTCACTTGCGATGCAAAGTATTCTGGCGTTGAGTCTCTTGTAAACAATGGAACCGACGAATGAACTATAAGTTAAATCATTTTCATATTTCATTTGATAAAAGAGTTGGAGAAAAGTGATGTCAACTCTTCCATCAGTTGTGACATCACTTGTCCAGAGATCGGATTCTCTTCACAACCATTAGAATCATTCGATTCTTAAACATATGTCTGATATTTAATAAGAATAGAGTGAGCTATGAATGAAATATCTTTTCCATTCATTATGGATGAGACAAACGGCTGATTAATATTTGTTGTCATTTGATTGTATTGAGAAAAACAACTAATGGTTTGGTTGTGACTACGATTCGGGATTCAAATACTCATAAATACTAATTGATTCGTCAATAATTTCGAGACAAATCATTAATTAATTAAACTTTAATGAAAACTAATTAAACCATTGTTTTATAATTTTACTGCAATTCAACTTCAGATTCAAATTCCACATCTATTATAGGGAAAAAAGATTTTTTGTGAATAAAATTTGAATTAAATTAAAATACAAATTAGACACGAAAACTGTCGTTTGGATTCGTCCACTTTGATGGTGATATACCGAATCTCGTGTTCTTCAATGGTAGATATTCCGATCGGATCTCTACATAGTTTATAATAATTTTAGCGATTTTATGATTCTGTAGTTAAGAGGGAGTGAACAGAAGCCATGAGAGCAATGGTAGCAAAAGTATCAGAAGTAATGTTTAATTTAGTGATCGTTAATATTCGTCGCAACGCTTCTCATCTATATTTTTGGATTCAATGGTAATGTTGTTCATTAAAGTGACTGATTCGAGGGGACGGACGAAGTGTAGGGCTGCCAGACCTTCAGGTAAGGGGTTTTGTGTCGAGTTTGTCATGTCTTTCAGTAGTTTCCAGGTTTTGAATCGTAATATTTTAATGAAAGTCGAGGTGAAATAAAATTGTAGTTCGATATGACTCGGTATAGGTGAATGTGGTTGTGGTTGTTGTAGTTGCATGAATGGGATGATTCGTACCGACTCAAAGTAGTACAAAGTGTCTAACCTATCAATGAATCGGTACAAATCATTACAACACATGCTTTGCCGCAAATGTTTTTCCAGTGAATGTTTCGATTGTTTATAAGTAATCGCTTAAAACGAGTGCAGAAACCTATCGAAAGAATTGTTTTGAGCAATAAAACACATAAAGACTCCGTTAAACACAGATTGCATTCAGATATCTGCACAAAAATGTATTCCTTTATGTCTTATAGTGCAATAAAAACTGGTATTCATATCGTAATAACTATTATTCTATTTCATCAAATTATTTGCATTTGAATGCATCGAAAGTCTGTCACAAATAGCTGTCCAACACTCAGACCATCGGTCGAAACACAAATCACTGAAATACCAGACTTTAGAGATATTCAGAGCGCGATATTCACGAACCAAGACTTAGAACTAAGTGAAACCTAAAGTGAAACTTTAGATTACCATTAAGTCGGGCACTACTAGTCGTCAGTCTTAGTCACCACTACTTATGCAACAAGTCTTGCAATCATTTCACTGGACTTTTCATATCCAACACAAAGGAAATGAAACACAAATATCAATATATAAACAAAAAACGAATGCATTTCTCGAGAATTAAGTTTCTGGTGATTCCTCTGTTCAGTCGTTTGTATTCAATTCAAAGGCAAACATGACTTCAGAACTAATGGCATACAAAGAATCTTTAGCTGACAAATACAGACAAAGAATATCTGCTCTCCTTTGGCTCTAATCTACCATTTTCTCCACAATTCTTCTCTTTTAGTCATTAATTAGATAATATATAGTATAAGAATAAACCGGAACCGAATCGGTTGACTGTTGGACAGAAAGCCAAAAATGGTCTCACTTTGGATGAGTGGTTAATGAAAAAATGATCTGATCTTATCTGAAATGAGCAATGAATTCAAAGTGATGTCAATCTAATGAAAAGAGTCCGGAAAGTGAACTTACCTTTTAAACTGGATTTTATTTCCGACGAATCCAACGATTCATTGCAATAGCCGTTAATATATTGATTCATTCATTTGTTGGGAAGTGCTCTGCAATGGTATTGCACTGACATTCCGGCACATATTCTGTGCTGAAGAGCACAACACAGCGTCTGATAGCAAACACAGAGACTCAGCTGAAAGACTCGTCAACTTTTTCCTCATCGCCTACTCTTATGGTCTGTGGATATGCTCTCGGTTTGTGTCGATTCAATGATTTAGTGTATGGCATACACAGCGGTTCACATCCAGAGCCAGAGCTGTTCACAACAGTTTCATAACTACCGAAGATCTCTATTATTATCGTATATGAGTTGTGGCACTAAAAGAATCGCGATTTACGGCCAATAAATGATAGACCAGTCGAATGACTCGAATCAGTGAAAGAGTCAAAATACAGAGTTTGAGTTCGAGTTCTGTCTCCGACAGCGATCGAGAGAGTAATAGTGGCTCTGATGCCAGTCCTGTGGTGTGTCTGTGCCGGAGCCGATGCCAGAGCGCGGCCAACGTTTGAGGTGCGCAACAAATCAATAATATTTCTTCTGATTTATTACTGAATATGGGAGAGAATATGGTAGAGGGTGTTAATAGAACTCATAGTATATGGAAGAGCTCATAGCATACAAATCCTGTGCCACTATGGGAACTCTACCTATGTTGTCATGGTTTTAGCGCATGCAATCACATATCAGGTGTAAATCACTGGAATCAATGATAAAGAAATCAAATGTAATAACAATATTACAATCGATTTAATGAATTCAATTCACTCTAACATTCAATTGCATTCAATTCAAACTCATTCGTAAACTTTTTATTCACTGTTATTATAATTACTTCTCTTTTTCCGTATAAGTTTGAAAGTCATTCGAGTCTTGCCCTCAGTCTCGCACTCATTCACTGAATTTTAGAATTGGTTATTATATGGAAAGAGAGTCCAAACTCGACTCAACTCTAACTTTAATTGAAAAACTTATTAAACATGAAATACACGATATTTTGTCGCATAATTAGGGGCGATAGGCATCACGTGATAGCGTTAGCCGCGGCCAACCCATTGTGCAAATTAGCATTAAGTGGATCTTCAGTGTAAATCACAATAAGAGATGCAAATAACCCAAAGCACTGCACATAATGAGACTCTGAAGCCTCGGATGAGATATCGAGAGTACCGGAGAGACAGAGGGAGAGGCAGAGAGAGACACACACAGAGGACTGCACTCAAAGGCATACACGCATTGAAGCCAATGATTAGGAATACGAGTCGATACGAGTCAAAGACAAATGTGATCACACGGTCTTCTAATTTAATTTAGCGACAAAAAGCGAGCTCATTCTCCCTTAGATACCAAACATAGTATAATCAAACTGTATCTCAATTTATACCTAAAATATTTGTTATCTATTTTTCACTAAACGAGTGTTTAAACTAAATGATTGATTAACTAATGTTTTTGATGGTCTCTCATATGTGCGGGTAATAAATGGCGAGCGATATTGCGGTCATAGAGTAGTGGTAAATGGAATAATGGGTATAAAACGGTATGCAAATTGAATGCTTGACTGACCAAACATTTTGTTGGAAAAACGTAGAACAAAGCCGATAGAGATTTGAATGAAGCGGCGAATATGTGGGGAATATGTCGGCTCATACTATACTATGGTTTGGCTATGGTTTGGCTATGGTTTGCAGTGTTGGCCACTTATTATGCTCGGGCACGCACTATAAGCCGAGCAAAATATCAATATATCATAATCACATCAGACGAGCATAATATAGAAGAAATGCAAGGATAACACAAAAGACATGAGAATTGTGTTACAAAACTAGAGAACATGTCATAACATATATGCGGACAACAGTTTTGGTGTGAGTTTAGTGAACACTTCAATGCATTTTATTGAACATCTAATGACTCTTTCAATTAATTCATTGGCACACACATGAGTGCCGGCACATGAGTCTCGAACACCACATCCCATCACCGATTGACAAACACTTTTGTCCGCACAACCAATCCATTGAATGAAACGCCGATCAGAAATAACAAACAAAAGTCAAAAACTGAAATTCAATTTAGGCTTTCAATGCATTCTCTCGGTTCGTGTCTTTGGCACTCATTTCTAGTCAAAAAATGTTATAACAATTACAGAACAATATTTGTTGCCATATCTGACACTCAAAGCACTTCAATATAAATACAATCAAGTTTTATGTATTGTTCCACAGCATAGCAGAGCATAAAATATTTTCTCCTGGTTTTTATGAGAAAAGGTCGGCACAAACTAACAGAAACAGACCAACAGATCCCACTTCAACATTAATAAAGGATAACACATATCATAGATATTATTACTAATGTTTGTCAGAGAATCCAAACGTTATTTTATTGCACATACAATGAAAGAAAATTTTTGTCATCGCAGCCAATTATTCTGACCCGAGCTCTGAGCTTAGATTCAACTTTCACTTCATAATCCATGACAACCACTTCAGATGTGGTTCAGACATCTCTTCGCTGGTATTCGTTGATAGCGATGACCAACTCTGGGCAGACAAAGACAGTCTAATTGCAAACTCCATTTCCCATACATTTGTTGAACAATAATCACTTTAATGATTGAATATCCCTTTTTGTGTTTATTATCAAATTCTGTATTGAATTTCAATAAAAAGTTTTGACATTAATTCAAGATATGAATAGAGATTAGTGTCTGTTATGGCGTAACTCTGGAGTCGTCGCTAACCATCCAAACCATACTTTTCAGAGGCAATAGTGTATCAAATATTATACGTTTCGACACAAGTTTGGACCCATCAGTACATCAGTTGACAAACGCAACAATAACTTAACTAACAATAACTTCTTTGCTATGATATGCCATAACATTAGCGTCTGTTTGGGTCACAAAACCTGCACTTTTCAGTTGAATAGAGTCTTCTTTTGCAAAGAATATTAGGCCTGAAATTATATAATAGCAGAACGGGTGGGGTTTACGTGACAAAGGGATATGACATATAAAGTATAGCAGAACTACAGCCAAAGTATAGTCATCCCAAACAACAATCATCACATCATCACATCTATAGCATCAAAACTACACTCCATCTGATCGTCTGATCAGACCATCATTTCAAACAACTTTTCTCTTATCCCTCGGTTCGTTATTTATATAAAAGTTTTGTTTTGTTTTAATGCCAACGAAAAAAAAGTTTAATACGATTAGAGTTCGGACGACAGGGAACGGACTGACACTAAACGAAGAGCCAAATGAAGGCTCAAATAAATTAAACCGATTTCGTGTTAAAAGGGATGAATCGTCTGATGAGAGAAATTTAATAAATAAACAAAGAGTTTGAAAGTGGAAAACATTAATTGAATAAAAGAGTCAGTAGTTATTGGATTTGTAACCAATTTCATTCAATTTGTTTGCAATGATGTAAAATAATGCACAGAATCGCGAAGAACTGTTGGTATTTGTGTTGGCTCTACAGCAGAGCACAGGCAGAGCACAGCACAGCATCCCTTTCCCTGTGTTTAGCTATCAGTCAACACAAGACAATGGTTTTGGGAGTTCTCTCCGATTACCGGCGCATCGTTTGACTGACACAATGGGTAATAACCATTATATCACCGATAATACTCTTCTATAATATTAAATCTATAGTGAATTGGATTCTCTTTTTTAATAACATAATTAAATCAATTATTTAATCGGTTTTTATTGTAAAACCCATGAAAAATAAATGCATTTCTAGGAAAATATTTGATTAAAACCTGACAAAAGTCAAGAATTATGTTTGTATTTCTATTACATCGCACTTGAAATTTGTTAAATTTTAAAGTTTAATCATTGGAAAGGGAGAGAGAGCTCGAGAGATGCCGAGAGAGAGAGAGAGAGAGAGAGAGAGAGATACCGAGAGAGGGCTCTAAATCAATAGATAATATATTATTTGTTGGGTTTGGGATAGGATTCGTGAATTCGACGAAAATGTTTCGGCAATTCTTCACATATAATAAATTCAATTCAATGTAAGGCATTGTTGTATACATTTGTTGTAAAATCGATGAATACTGAGTATAACGGCTGTCCTCACAATGACTACCAACTCATCCGATTTGTGATAGACTCGAACTGAACTGAGAGCTCAAGAAATGCACAAATAATAGTGTTTTCGGTCAGTTCTCCGAAATATTCTGACAGAAGTCCAGATTATGTGCATCACTGAGTCTTATATCGATTGAGTTTATTTTAAAATTTGATCGCTTCTGATCTCAAACTCGATTTAATACTCGATTTACTCTAAAATAAATTCTCTAAAATATGAATAATTCATAGTTTTTAAGAGCATTAATAATTTAAAGCAAATGATGAGATCGAGATTACATGAGATGATGCTCTCAATTATCAATGTTATGAATATTATGCCAATAGTAATACATATTCTAATGGATTTCCAATTAGATTCAGGCAATGATAAACACATTCCCACTTAAAAGATGGTCGAAATTCATTTATCGAGTTATTGGGTCTCATCGTAACCGATATTACGATTCGGATCTCAAAGAGATGGTGAAACACAATATAAGAACCAAACGAAAGCCGCGAAAATTGATTCCGAGAAAAATTATTATTAAGAGCCACTAATTTAAGTAACGAAATGAACAGAAATGAACTGAAATGAGCAGAAATGAGTTAATATGAGCCTAACATTAGTTAACACTGACTTGATATGAGCTCTCAATTTGAAACATTCTCTTCGGGCGAATTCATGCGTAACTAAACCATAAGCGAAGACAATATTCATGAATTTGAACACTTCTTTAGCCGAACACGAACTCAAACACAATACTAATCCTAACTCCGATCTGAAACCCGCGGGAATCGTAAGGAAACTGCAATTTCTTAGAAAGAAAATATTCAAAATAGTGTTTCCAATGATTTATGAGAAGATCGGCAAAAACGACATTAACGTAATGTTTAGGTAATGCCTATCAAAGAAAGAAATGGTCGGAAATAATCTTATCTTAAAGTTTAATACAAATCACAATTTAGTATTCGATTGTGTCCTCTGTTTCGCCCAATAATGTTATCTCTATGTCCACGAAAACAGTTATACCAATAGTTTTCGGTTCATTTATTATTTCTTCAAGACTTGAGTTATATCTTAGCGTTGTTTTGGGCCAGAGATGAGCAAAGGGGTCGCATCTGGAACTGGCAATCGAACAAAAACAACAAAAACAACTTCGATCACTTCAAGTTCTGCCTATTCATTAAAGTCCTAGTTTTATATTTTGTCTTTGTCTTTGAGATAAATGGTCTGATATTGTGTCGGAAACGCTGAAACCATTGAGGAATTGGCTGATGTCTGATCATCTCATGGTGTGCTCACATGTCTGAGCTATTGTCGGCCTTATATTGGATTTTGTGTGTGGAATGAATTAAACGAAAATAATAAGAAAATTCATTACATTTATATATTGAATAAGTTTAGCGAAGCCTAAGAATTAGTCGACAAATCATACATTAGTTGTAAAACATTTGTTGTCATTCACGCCATCGGAATATAATGTGACGATCGATACGTCAATGAATTAGAGAAAGACTTGGTCTTAGTCTTAGGTTAGGGACAGACAATCGGTGATCACAAGACTCGAGACTTGAGTCTTATATTGAGTCAAAAAACGAGAGACACTTATAATAACTGTATTATTAGTGTAATTCACTTAAACTTATTGATCGGAAATGAATAGTAATATAAGTGAAAGAGTGGTCACAAATAGAGAAGTAGAGAGTCGTTAGACTCGATGTTATGCTTCGATCACTTTCTCATTCATATTATGATCAAAAGTATGAGAAAACACTTTTACTCTTAACGAAAAATACTGCACTTTTGAGGCAAAACTTTTTGAGAGCTTCCCAACTATTCCAATGAAACGATTCTCCAGAGCTCTGAACGAATAAAAATATGAGATAAAGTATCTCGAGATTACTTAAGAGATGAAAACGTATCTCAAACTAACTCTGCAAATGAAAAACGAACACAACTCTCGAAAATGGTAGACAAGAATGTAGTCTTGGACTCAATACAAGACTAACGGACAAAGAGAATCAAAACGATAATAATGAACGAGAAAATACCTTTTCGTACAATAAGTTTGATATTGAAGTGCATATACTGTCGGAGCGATTGTCAGCCGTTCCCCCGACTGATCAGAGCTGTGCTGAGCCGTAGAGCAGAACCGAAATGATAATAGAATTGAAGAACTTTTAGGCTCCAAATCTCAGAGCAAAGCCATTGGCACTCATATAATAAGTAGTCTGACTTTGGAAACGCCTGATCGCCGGCCGAGTGCTCCACAAATATTATTGCAATCAATTTCATCAAAGAGTTTCTTATATTAATCTGTTTATGATATAAAAAACTACGAGATTTCAAATCAATACTTATCGACAGATCTCTCGACAATCGATTTGATGACACAATCTTTTCCTCCATTTATCGGCTCTTATCTAATAAAACGAATATCCGATTGAAAGACAAATTCAATTACAAATTTGTTTCAATTATTTGCTAACCTTATCATTAGAGCACCACTTCTTCCCGACTAATCAATATCAAGCGATTCTATTCTCCCAATTCTGTCTCCGATTCTCTCTATCGGAGAATAATTTAAATTCCAATTTAATGAAAATTATTTCAATAACTAATTC
>JAQGAJ010000900.1:0-12026 GCA_034689365.1 Liebstadia similis
CTAAAAACCGATTCTTTCGGTAAAAATATAAAACTATTTAAAAGATAAAAATATAAATTAGTTTAAAGACAATCGGCTTTTACTTAAATGGCACTGAAATTGGGTTAAATCGCAAACATTTTGTCAGTTATTTATTGAATTGATGTCTGCTTTTGTCGCTTCAAGTGTTGGTCCAAATGTTTGCTCAATAGATATATAATATGAGATTCAATATTACAATCGATTTATTACTACTTTTACGTCAGAAACTAATTAATAATTAATTTAAATCAATGTTCACTAAAACAATTGGTTTAACACTATTTATAATCACAAAACTTTGCGATAAAGACATCATTCCTCGGATCGGATCCACTGATCAATGGTCTGAAGAGTGAGTCGACTGATGAAGAATTAATTTAAATAAAGATTTGACTAAAACTCAATTAAATAACAATAAAGTGATGCCAATTGAGTCCAATCACTGGTCTATTGGCTGACGATTAGAGGCATTCAAATGCCATTCAATTGTATTGCGCTTTAAATGCACTGAAGTTTGCATTTAATTCAGTGAACACTTGTCTCACAAATACTGCTCTCAAATACCGATCGGATCTCTCACTCAAACACAACCGACGACTCGATCGCAAACACTTTTACATCCCTTTCGTTGATTCGCTCCCAAAGAGAGACTCTGTTTGGACTCAAACCCGGGTTAGAGTCGACACCAAAGGGTGTGCTCTCAATAAAAATTCAATTTCTTCGACACTTTTACCATATTTTAGTGATTTGTATGAAATTAGATGACAAATGGTATAAAAGAATGATATCGTTATTAATATATGACTTTCAGAGTCTGTCAGTCGTTGAGTCCGTCAGTTCTGATGTCGGCTCTGATTCCACGCATTGGCAGAGCTATGACTCACTCATAGATACAGATGTTGTAAATCAAAGAGTTTGGCGATTATTGGACAATAAATATGAACGAAATTCAGTTGAAAGCCATATAAACGCTTCACTTCGACCATAGGATCAAAAAATGTTTTCCTATTTGTCTGATTAGTTGAGATCCGTCTTAAGGAAAGCCTTCTCTAAATGATCCCAACATTTGCTAAAAACCAAATATTTCCCACACTTTGACAAACTTTGAGACCTCGATAGTTATGATGATATTACCGAAGAAGTCTTCGAAGATCTAATAAAATGACCGAAAGTTTAATTATTTGTTTAATTATAACAAACGATTGATTTAAATGAACTCAAAGTTTTATAGCAATTAATTGGTGGCAAAAGTCAATTACGAAGACCTCTAGTATTACACAATCGATGTTCACATGACTGACGACTCGGATCAGACTCTTCTCGTATTATCTGATCCTCTGTTCAGAGCCTCAACAGATCTACCGTCGCGTCAATCGATGGCCCCATCAATGCATTACTCAATCAAATCAATCAATTTATTCAAATTTAAAGCTCTGAATGAATGAAAACATTTTTAGTGTTGTTTACAATTGTTATCACATTTTTGTTGAAACGACTCAACACTTGAACCGAAAAAATAAATATTTGTAACGTTTATCAAAACAAATGTCTATTTGTTTAACAAAAGTCTGTTTGTGGTCACGAGTGGACACATTTTCGGCCAAACATTTTCATATTTCAAATAATTTATCGAAAACTGTTTTAAACAACTCTAAGAATAAGAGTCAGTCCTCTCAGGATTGGCTCCGAAGACAACTGTCCGACCCGTATGTCCAAAAAGCCCGATATGAGAACTATAGGGCCAGAAGTGCCTTCAAATTGATTGAAATCGACCAAAAGTATGCTCTCTTTCATCCGGGAATGATTGTCATTGATTGTGGTGCAGCCCCGGGTTCTTGGACTCAATACTTGGTGAAGAAGTTGAAACTGAACGCCGATCCGCCCCACAAAACGGGTGCCGTTATTGCAGTGGATTTGAGAGCCATTCATCCGATTCCCGGCGCTATAGTTATGCCGAACACAGACTTCACTAAACCATTAAATCAGTCAAAGATTTTGCATTCATTGAATGGTAAGTCAGTTGATGTGGTGGTGAGTGATATGGCGCCCAACGCCTCGGGTCAGCACGACTTCGACTCCCATGTCATTCACAACCTGTGCTATAGTGCTCTACAATTTGCCATAACTGTCCTCAAGAGCCCGACCGGTATTTTTCTGACCAAAATATGGGACGGCCCGCAAACCCCTGATCTCAAACGGGATTTGGAAAAATTCTTCGAAGACGTCCGACACGTGAGACCCGACGCGTGTCGCGACAACTCGACTGAGTCTTACATTATGGCCAGAAATTTCAAAGGAATTGAGCGCTAATTCTAATCAAACGTTAAATTATTTCAAAACTTTTATTTCGATTGATTAGTCGTTTGAATGCTATTTACAAATCTTAAAAATTGGCACTAATTTTGAATAAATTCTATAATTATTGACATTTAAATACAAATTGAAAGTCGAAAACAAATGAAATGTCATTAAAAATCCATTTTAAATCAAATTATGAACATTTGTCAAAAATGAAAACTAAATTAGATTTAAAACGAATTTATGAATCAAAAGTGTTTGGACGGTCTGTAAAGTGATATCAAGTTATCTGTCGTTCCGGCGGCGAGTCGTGCCTTAAAAGTAATAATGGGTTAGAGTCAGTGTCAATGGTTTGGAGACTTACTTTCAAGGGATGAAACGCGAGACTACATATCGGACCCAATCGGTTGGACATAAAGCCGTCGTAGTATTTGATAGTACTTCCGGACAGAGCGTCAAATGTATATAAATTGATAGATGAGTAACCGTTGGGAAGGTTGGGATCACCTAAACCACTGCCAAATTAAAACATTGATAATACTGTTTCGAATACCATATGATAGTAAATACCAAGCAAAGACATTGGCCTCCGAGTGGATCGCCATTGAAGTCATTCTGAGACCAGTGCTCATCGATTTAATTGGTCCGTTTGCGTTCCGTTTGTCGAACCATTTGATATCTCCGGTAAAACTGCCACTAATTATGAGAAACCGATCTTCGTGTGGGTACATATGGGCGTTAACTATCCATCCCTTGTGATCGTAGAATGTGTGGACACGACTGTCGTGAGGCATAAGCCGGTCGTCAAACACCCGAACACTGCCATCACTACAACCGACACAAATCAGGTGCGAGTCGTCAGTTGATATCGATGTGACACAAGAGTCGGCGCCGGTATTCAAGTCTCTAATTTTCATCTCTTTGTGAGCGTCCCAAAGACGGATAACTCTGGTCTCTCCCGAAGCGATCAGTTTCTGTTCCAATTGATTCCACGATAAAATCACTCCACTTTTAGTCGAGTACTGCATATCATTGAAAATATGAAAAGCGGTGACGAGTTTTGGTTTTTCGGTTTTGTCGGTAGACATGAAGTTTCGCCAAACTCTAATCGATCCGTCGTCACAACCGGTCATGAGTTGAGTTAAGTCATGAGTATTCAAGAGTTTTATGTCAGTAATTCGTGTGGAAGAAGGGTTGAGGTTTGAGTGCGTCCCCAATAGGAAAGGATTTAAATAATTATGACTATTGTAAGAGTTTTGCTGGGATTCGAAGGACCAGACACTGAATGACTCCTTCTCGCCCACAATCAGTTGGTTGTCATATGGATGAAACACCAGGTGTTGAGGAACGCTGTGATTCTTTTGGACGAATGTCTGTTCATCGATATGACTCGGATCGACGGACATAAGCTCTTTACTGGCCTTCTCTTCAATGGTTCGGTTCCGAGTGGTTCGCCACTCCTTCTCATAGTGTGAATGACTTTCGGGATCGATGTCATCGGTGTAACTAATGTTTGTAGCGTAGGGTTGACTAAAGTGTTTTGTACACCACTCGACAAATGAGGTGCTTATCAGTGCTTCGCGTTGACAACTGGACGTCTCATCGCCGTTGCCGTCTGTGCTCTTCTCCGAAACACTGGGCTCCCGACCAAAGATGTAACGCTTTCTTGAGTATGGAGTGATAAAAGTGGTGTATTGTTGCAAATGAGGGAACGGAGAGCTAATGCTATTCCGATTGGAAGCACTCATACTATCTCTGATGGGAGTTGTGTTCCGGGAATGTCCAGGATTTGAATTTGGAGATTCACTCATATAGGACTGGGTATTGTTGGGAGAGTTGGGCTCCGATAAGCTCTGCTCCGAAGTGGACTCCTTTAGTGAATCATAGGTATTGTGCGGTTGAGTTATCCGGGATTTCATTTCGTCGATCACTGTCTGTGCCATTGAAGCCACTTCTGGATAGGGATCACTTGCATAGTTCGTTATCAGATCCCAAACAGTCCGATAGACATTAGGGATGGCAGAGACCGAAGATGTGCCCATTGTGTTCGGGATATTACACAAAGAGGTCGAAGAGTTCACTCTTTTTATAGGAATATTTGAGGCGTTGGGCGGAGTTATGGTTTCCGTCGGCATTGAACCTAATGACCAATTGAACAATCAATTAATGAATTTACAAAAAATTATCGAAACGTTAGTGAAATGCAATCAAAACACTAATCACTCAAATAATTCTCACCAATAGTGTGGTGTGTATTAGGAGTTATCGATATCGGAACGCTTAAGAACTTATTAATGGTTATGGCAGACAACAGGTCACGCGATGATACTTTGCGTAACGCTGAAGGAGGCGTTCCAACACTCAAAGAGTTATCTTTGATTGAGTTAATGGCAAACAAATGTTAATAAAAGCATTCAATGCTTATATAACTGAAGAACACTTACCGGCGTTGGACGCACTCATATGAGAACTTTGAGCCATTTCTTTGAGCCTTTCCTCTCTCTGACAGACGAGGGCCACAAAACAGTTGTCGAAGATTAAGACTAACCAATGAAGTGCGACCAATAGTTCCTTTCGGACTAACGGAGAGCTGTCGTTCGAGACTTTATTGATGAGTGTGATCGCGATATTGTGGTCCAAAGCGTTCGCGTGATCTGTCCTTTCGGTAGCGCTATTGATGAACGTTCCCAATGCATAGACAGCTGCGGCCCTCACTTCAGGAACGGGATCTTCCAATAGGCTGAACAGTGTTTCGTGAGCGGTATTTCGAGTGCCGATCCAACGGGCGTTCTCATTGTTTTCCCAGACGTGGGCCAAACATATGGCTAACCACTGGCGAAGAAGTGGAGTACTATTTGTTGATGAATCGAAACAATTTGGAGGTAACTGTTCTAAGCAATGATCGATTAGGTTTCCATTGGGAGTATTGCCCTGAAGTGACGAGTCCTGTCCCGCCGGATGGTTCTTCACTATACAAGCCATGACGAACGCGGCCATTGTTCGGTGCTCTGCCGGCATGTGTTGATCCGAAAGGACACTCAAGAAATATCGATGACCGTTGTCTCTGACTAAGTCTGCCTGACATGACTGCAGACGATAATTAGTAACTTTTTCCAATACAAATCAATTACCTGATCGACGGCCAAAACTTTAGCCCAAATGAATACTAAAAGAGGTCTGAGCTCTCGAGCGGAGCTCTGGAGTAGTTTCAACACATATGGGAATATTCCGACCGAAAGAGCCTAAAAAGTGATTGAAAATAATTATATCAGTGATGATATGGTGATCACTGATGACATACCAGATTGACAGCCCAGGGTCCGAGGTCAAGGAAACGGCCCAAGAGGTCCAAAGCTCGTGATCGGTGAACTTGACTGAGAAGCACTTGCAATACGATTGGCAGCTGCTCGGGATGTCTATTTGGTTGAGGACCGAGTTTGAGCCACACCTCAAAAGCGGTCAATTGTTCGGAGAAGAAGTTTGAGTGCTTGTATTGAGCGCCCTCGTGAAGGATAGGCTTGAGTTGAGCTAAACATAAATCCACCGCCAAATCCCATGCATTCCACATCGGGTGATGATATGCTGGCGGAAGAGCCGGGTGTGAGATAGGAGTGCAGTCGTAGGTTCGCATTATTCTCTCGGCTAAGAGAAAATTGCGGAAAAGACTGGCCACCAATAGATCTTGTCTGAAGAGACGCTGAAAGAGATCACGAGGAAGAGTATTCCAGGCAATGGTATCGGTTATAGCAGTGAATATCCAATTGAGTTCTCCCAACATTGTCCTCCTGTCAGTCAAAAGACCAGGGATTTTGTCTAAAAGCTCTAAATCAACTCCCGGAACGAGTTTTCCCGCACTTTGTTTAATGAACCACCGAAGAGATATTTTGATAGGTGTTGTCAAACATGAGGTGAAAAGGTCTGCCGGTAAGTCGGGATGCATTGGTAACAGTTCATTGCGAGCACAGGCGGCCAACAGAATGCAGTTCTTGTAATTCGGGGCCATTTGGTGATGATATGGCGATCCGTTGGTCGAGGCATTGGTAATGAGGTTCAACTCGTGTTCCTTCTCGTGTTGTATTGCGAATTGAAGAAAGGAGTCGACAATAACCCCGGCGTTAGAGCACTCAAGAACATAAATAGAAGGCGATCCCATCCATTGTTGGAGATCATAGACAGACAATGGTATGTATTGGGTGTAACTCCTGTTGAAGACCCAAACCTCGCCATTGACTGTAGGTTTGGGGACTCCGTGTCCGTTATAGTGGAACAAAACGCGTTCGTCTTTGGCATTGCGTCGGAGAGATGTGCATAACTTCTTCACGTCTTCGACAGTCGGATCCAAACTCTGCTTATATCTGGCTCTGGGTTGCCATCGCTCGTACTGTTTGAGGAGATTAGCGCCGATGGCCTCAAGAGCTTTCTGTGGGGCCAAAGAGAACGGATCGATCCAACTCTGGAGGACTGAACACGGGTTCGGTTTGATTATATCCGGCGGATCCACTCCTACGTTCAGACACAAGACTAGAGCCACACTCACTGTCTTCATCTGTCAATAGATAATAAAAGAGATTAAATTTTGAACAAATCGTTAATAAAGTTAATAGATATCTACTTCTTTTAGTTCTTTCATTTCTGCCATTAAGGCTATAATTTTGAACTCTCGCGGTATTTTCGTTTAACTAACTGTCAGTTTTTGAAAACAAATGCTAAATAAAGACTTTGAGGAAAATTTCCAAATCCTATCAAAAGATTAAAATGCGATAATTTGGGATTAGAGCCAATTGAACCAGTTTTAACATATCGGACCCTCGTTTGCATTCCTTTCAACTGATCCAATAGAGATCAATAATTCATCAAAATTCAGGCAAAACTTATTTATTGCCCAAATCTGAAGGAAATTAAATTTAATGTCGAGTTTGAGTCAAAGCCGACCCGAATATAGAGTGATATGACATTAGAGACAAACCCTATCTTTCATTCTCCAGGACTGAGAACACATATCATCGGTGGCGGGAATGCCTTCGATGACCTCCCGATGTCTCGGTTGGTCGAAGGCGTTGGACAACACACGACACGGGACGCCATCGTTGAGGCTATCGTCCGACTCGTTGTTGATATCCATTTTGAAGTCCATTTGCTGTTAGAATCAATTGGTCAGACAATTATATGACCTCAAGTGTGAGACAATGCCCGAACTTACCGAAACTGAAGAGTTGGTCCGCTTTTGGCCTCAGCGGTGATCAATGTTTACACATTTGGCAAAAGCGTGCGATTGTTTGCAAACTATGGCTGAGAAGGGATTGTCTGTAAATAAGTTTGTGTTAGTTCTGATGAGAGAATCCCTCTCTGTTTGGCTTCAGATCGCTCTCTCAGTGCTCTCTCATCGCTCTCTCAATGAGTGTGGGCTTAGGTTTGGTTGAGGTCTGACTCGCGTTAGTCTCAAAGCACTGCCACTCGTCTTAGACTTAAGTCTGTTTTGAAGTTTGATTTCATTGATTTCAATACAAAACATTGGTTTCAATGCTTCTGTGGATTAGTTTTGCTCAGAGTTTGTCCGAAAAACAAATGTTTGCTTTTCATTGAAACCAATCCAATCAATGATATTATGCCATCAATTAAGTCACTCTTCACTGCAATCGTCTTAACATTGAATTTACTTAAGACCACCGATGCCTTCAATTTGGAGACAAGACTTCCAGTCATCAAATACGGGCCCCGAGGCTCGTACTTCGGCTATTCCGTGGCCGAGCATCTGATCCTCGAGGAGAACACCAAGAATGTGGTCGAACCCGTGTAAGTATCACCAATTGATATCATGGGCTCGACATGAGCTCACTTCTAGTGATACCTTAGTTACGATGACCAAGATTGCAAGTGGTCGCCAGTGATATCGCTCACACAGAGGGATCTAATTATGCCATTTGATCATGGTGATTCACCATTTGAACCAAATTCAATTATAGCTAGTTATAGGATAGAGTAATAGCATTTCAAAGGGTGAACCGATAACTGATAAACTTATTCCATAGCCCTTGGGATTTAACCCCTTTGAACATTACCGATATTTAATCTTGTTGAGAGTTTTCTAAATATTTGCAGAGAAGATTTAGAGCTACCAATCTGGCTAATTAAATGTTGCCATTGTTGAAATCGAGAATCAGCTAACCATTGAGGATGATGTGAGTGGTTGTGGTAGTAGTGGTGATGAACTCAAACCAACAGATGTATAATAAAGTGAAGAATATTCCGAAAAGAGTTGACTTATTGGCTATTTTTATAGTTTATGTCTAATATTTCAGTTGAATATGTGTTATGAGAGCTGTTCTGACCAATTATGGCAATCAATGTTCGGTCAATTCGTCAATTAGTTACCATTTGCGCGCTGTCTGTGCGTTGAGGGCCGACACCCTCTCCTTTGCTTTTTACTACTGCTGTAGAGCACAGGCAAACATATAGGCATTTGGACGGTTAGGAGCCGTTAACCTGTTCACTGCCTCTATTAGGACTTCAAATTGATAACAACTTTCGTGTGTTTGCCTTAATTTGGTAATACTTTGAGTGCAATTGTGGGCAAAACCTCTCCGACCTCTGCAAAGTGTCTTTGAGTCCAATATTGGACCGGAAATGCATTTATTGAATAAGTGGTAGAACTTGAAAGAACTCAAACAAAGCCACTGAAAGAACTGGCGCTGTTCTAGATTAAAAGCCCAGGTGCACTAAAATATTTGATTTGATTATTGAGGCACTATCTAAGTATGCTTTCCCCCCATTCCCTACTATCTTAAGTATGCTGGTGGGCGCTCCCCGTGCGCAAAGTGGTCAGCCCGCAACTAACCATTCCGGAGTGGTGTATAAGTGTTCATTGACAACATACAAGAATGATTGCATAGGCCTGAAGATTGACCAAGATAACAAGCGTTAGTCGAACCACTTGTCTTGCATTCCATCCAATATCACTGTTTTCTTCTCACTCAGCGCCCGACGAAGGCGTCTGTAAAGATGATCAATGGTTGGGCGTCACAGTCAAAAGTCAGGGTCCGGGAGGCTATGTTATGGTATTCCTGCGGTATTTGCTTTTATTTATTTAACGGGCTCTTTGTCTCTGCAATAAAGGTCTGCGCACATCGTTATATCCTAAAGGGACCCGACTTCCAATGGGGTCAGGGTATCTGTTATTCACTATCACAATATTTGGACTTTAGAAGGGCGTGGGAGCCCTGCTATAACCGTCCGGTCAATAAAGCACACGAACAGTTTGGTAAGACATAGATCGGGTCAGTCCTGACCAGTGCTGACCCAACCAATTGCCGATAGGTTATTGTCAGGCGGGAACAAGTGGTGAGATAACTGAAGACTATGACATTGTGATCGGCGCCCCCGGGCCTTACACATGGAGGGGGACAGTCTTCTCCAATTCCGTCAGGTATTGATCTCAAAACCAATCACAACGACTGACTCCACTCCACTCTCCCGTTCCCACTCCTGAGCCCATTCCTAATTCAATTCAATTAAAGAACTAATTGTTTAATCATTTTTTCTATCATTTTCAGGGAAGGGTAACTCAAACTTACTTTACTCTCTATTCTGTGGTCCGTTCGCTAACTTCTAACTCGACTCTAACTTTGCTCAAACTCTCAGTGTCTCAAAGTCTTCGACTATTGTCGTTAAAGCAATAATATCTGATCTTATTCTTTAACCTCTGATGAAATTGTGGTTTATTTATACAGAAATGGTTTGTTTATATTTATAGATACCGTATTCGAGACGACAAGACTTGGTATGAGTTTAGACATTTTTGCTGTTTATCCATGTTTTGCATATCGGATAACATGTAATTGCCTTTAAAGGTATTTGGGACCAGTCCTCGAGAACGACTCTCCAGTCGACAAATACAGTTATCTCGGTATGAGTTCCACTCTTACTCTCACTCTTTGCAAAACCAGCACTGATTAGAATTTCGTGGTAAACGATGAGCTCAACACTCAAATAGTGTATCTCATTCTCGATTATTAACGCTCATTGAATTCGATTAACTCTAATCAAAGGATAAAATTGAATGAATTATCTTTTACTCTATCATTAATTCACTTTATTAGGAATGAGTGTCACATCCGGTAAATTCTTCGAGGGCGCAACCAGTTATGCCGGTGGCGCTCCGAGAGCTAATGGAACAGGTGATGAAACATACCTGATTTGAAGATTACCATTGACCATTTACCATTGATTATAATGTCGTTCGCAATCACAGGTCAAGTAGTCTTCTTCTCTAAACACAAGGGAGAATCCATTTTCGATGTCAGCTTCATTCTGGGCGGCGAACAATTCGCCTCTTCTTATGGCTATTCAATGACTTCCCTCGACTGCAACGGCGATGGGTTAGTACTGAGAGTAGAAATTCAGAGCCAATACTAATTTGCATTACACATCAGTCTTCTTGATCTGGTAGTGGGCGCCCCATTTTACTATAGCAAGAGCGAAGGCGGAGCCGTTTACCTGTATTTGAATTCTAAGGGAAGATTCGCTGAGCAGTCGACACGACTGACCGGTAAACCTGAATCGAGGTTCGGTTTCGCTTTGGCCAATGCCGGTGATCTCAATAAGGTTCGTCACTTTTTTTGTCTTTTTACACACATTTTCTTTCCTATATTCACATTCTTAGCACTTGTTTTATTAAAAAGTTCCTAATTATTGCTAACATTTGCTGATAAGCTGTCAGTAATAGATAACTGGGCTTAGACTCAGAGGGACTTTGAGGTACTCTAGGAGTGCATCAATAATACATTTATTTATATAACCCATATTCCTGTCATTCCATCCGTTTTCAAACTTTTATTTAGATTTTTCGTTAAAACTTTACAAAACATCGAGAATTCAATCCATTTTCGTGTCTTAAGAGTCATCCGATTTCACCCTCTTTTTTGGTCCAATAGTTTTCCTCAAGTATTCAATTGAGAGAATCGTTCGATAAAAATGTTTTCTCAATCGCTTCTATAGAATGAAAAGATTTTCCTCTCTTTCCGACTAATTCTTTGAATCCCAAATCCGACACATATTTTACGTTTAAATGACTTATTTTGACGTTTTATTACTCAAAGAATCACTGCTTTATTGCCTTTGCCTTCAAATAAATAGATTTAAAATAATTTGTTTTTGTTGTAAATTATAAATTCCTTTTCGTCTCATAAGTGAAGAACAAAAGTAATTTCAATTTCTCTAACAATTAAGTCAACGAATTGCGAACCAAAATAGAGATCCAATTAATTTATTTGAATTGTTTTTTCATTTCGTAAATGAATTTATGTCAAAAATAGGACGGAAATCACGATTTGGCGATCGGAGCGCCCTATGAGGACAATGGGGTGGTATATATACATTTGGGATCGCCGTCGGGGGTCAAGAAAACCCCCTCACAAGTCATTAAAGCTTCCGAAATGTCAAATGAAATCCGAAATTTAAAGACATTCGGATATTCTCTTTCGGGTTTGTTTTCCTTCATTTCATATATTTTGCCAAAAATTCGATCAAATTTTAACTAAATTTCGGTCAAAAGTCTCGTTAATTATGCGATTAAAGCATTACTTCCTATAAAACGGTCTGATTTGAGAAGCAGTGAAGAAGTGCTAACTTTTGCACAATTTTTATCAAATCATTGGATTTGAATAAACATTCGAAGCATTTATGCAAAGAATTTCTATTTATATTCAATC
>JAQGAJ010000901.1:0-12009 GCA_034689365.1 Liebstadia similis
AGAGAGAGAGAGAGAGAGAGAGAGAGAGAGTCTTGAATATGAAGCCAAACATGATATGAGTGATAGAACTTCTTCGTCAGTCTATGCACTAATGCTTTGCATCTAATCTCAAGACTTTTTATATATGTCTTAATATTTTTGTTGTTAAATGAATCGAATATTTAATACAAACATAAACTGAAAATTCAATTAAATTTCTTTTTTGACATTTAATGTTCAAAACATTTTCTTTTGGACGCATTAGTTATGCATCTCTGGTGTCAACAAAACGATTAAAATTTATTTTTAATTTTAATCATTACTTGTTTT
Organism: Liebstadia similis; assembly: GCA_034689365.1. Lineage (NCBI taxonomy): Eukaryota > Metazoa > Arthropoda > Arachnida > Sarcoptiformes > Liebstadiidae > Liebstadia > Liebstadia similis. The sequence goes on from JAQGAJ010000901.1 coordinate 310, forward strand.
ATGTGAAACTCAAGAGACCATAGAATCGGTTTTGCTTTGAATCGATAAGAAAAGGGTTTGTTTTGTATTATTAAACGAATTTGTTTTTTAAAATTTTATTTTTAATCTTAAGAATTGTATTGAAACAAATCAATCAAAAGAATTTAGATTTTTGTTTGAATTAGTTTATCAGACAATTATTTCGTTCACACATTCCCTTTGAAATTATTTCCGTTTTTACTTATGTTCTGTTTATTTCCGAATATGAAACAAAATTATTTCAAATTTATTCATTCCTTAAAAGAGTAAATGGTTTGAAAAATCAGTCAATCGATCGGAATATATGTGTTTTGCGAAAAGTGTTTCATCTTTTAAATTAGAATTCAGTTCAGTCAACGATTCAAATAAGACTCTGAGATAGTGATTGATTCCAAGCCTGTGATCAGTCTTTCATTGAGATTCTGTGAAATTAATTCCAATTCTAATGATTTATTCTTTGTGTTAAACGATTTGCACTCAAATTGATTACATAAATCATTTAATTTTGTTTATTCATTGAATAAATAACTAATTTGTTGTCAGAGAAGTGAACATCGGTTGCGATCGGTAGAGCAGTGCCGACACCGCCAGCCCTACAGTCCTGACAGTGAAGAGTCCTTTCAGTGAACTCTTCTTTATTACATACAAAGCCTTTCAATTATGTGCTCCAACTTTCCAATTATTTTTGTCTCGGTTTTCCAAATGCACTCAAAAAATATATTCATTTTCAGTCATTATTTATGTCTTCAAAGAGTTTCAAAGCAACAGAAAAGCTATTCATTCGTATCATTAAATTTAAGGCCAAACCTCTCGACGACACAAATAATTGAATTTTCGACTCATTTTGTATTTCAATTTATTTATAAAAAACATTTTGCTGTAAATTATTTTCATTTATAAGTCTATCTTCGAAATGGTTTTATGTTTTGATTCTTAAGTCAATAAATCTTTTGTGAAAATCTTGTGGTTTTACTCACTTCTAGAGTCCATTAATATCGATCTAATTTTGTCGGAAGAGTTCGGAAGAGAATTCAATTTTTGTTTTGCAATGAAATTCCTGTCGTTTTTTAATTCTTTTGTCTTTCGGTCAAAATTTAGGTCGAATTCCAAGGACTGACGGGAAAGATATCGTTCAGAGAAGGCGTTCGGACGGGCATTAAAATGGATTTATTGAAGTTACGACACTTCGAACTCGACAAAGTCAGTCCAATCCTTCGATAAACTAATCAATGACTTAATTCTAAATCGAATCACTCTTTTCATTGGTTCGGATCCATAGGTCGGAGAATTCACAAACGATTCGGGACTTAATATAACAAAACTTCAGGCGTTCCGAGAGTTTGGTTATAACAACGTTTCACTAAAAGTCACTACAATTGAGGTCAGAATTCGACAATTAATTCATAGATCTCTTAATTAAATATATTTATTCATTTGTTTGGAAATCGGATTATGGTTTCGGTCGAAATTCGAGTTAAAATTCACTGAAGTTTGCGATAATTCAATGAAAGGTCTCTCGAGGGCAAAAACAAGAACAATGGGACACAAATGCCATTAAAGTTTTATCCCACAAATAAATATTTAATCTCTTTCTTAAATGCTTTCATTGATATTCTCATTGTCTCTCAAGACTTTAGGTCTTAATCTCACAGCAAATAGAGTAAAGAATTTTTTAGTAGATCTGAGTTCTGAGAAACTGATCCAAAGAGTAATCCTTCGGTCATTTTTCATAACCGATGGTCACAAACCGTTATTATTGTTAGCATTCAATACATGACTTTCCCATAGAAATTGTGTCGAAAACCTCTATTTTTCATATAAATCATTAGTTTGAGTCTCACTTTGAGAGTAGGTTTTGAACGGATTTTTCATTTGATTTCGTTTAACGACTGCAAAACCATTTCTCCTTTTGCTAAATGTTTTGTTGCAATCGCTATAAATACAAATGAATAGAAAGCCTTTCAAATGGACCGAAACCATAGTTGGCTTCTATTTATCAGAATCTGAGAGAAAATGATTTTTAATCGAAATAGAGATCCATTGAAAAGCAATTATAAACCTAACTATCTATTAATGGAATGATAGGCTCAGCCATACGTAATGCGAAAACAGGCGAACACGTCTTCGGCCGTCAAATTCGAGGGATTTTGTGTCGATCTCCTGAACGCCATCGCAAAGGAATTGGGCTTTAATTTTGAATTATATTTAGTTCCCGACAAACGGTTCGGCGCACAGAATGTCACCACTGGAGAGTGGAATGGACTCGTCAAAGAACTGATCCTCAAAGTGAGACACCATTGATAATGTCTTCATCTGAATGTCTCACATGTTTAATAGTCCAGAAAGATCTAAATGAGTGAATGAGAAGCCTTTCATTTGGTCAGAACTCCATCTCCTTATCCATTCCTCTCACGACCCGTCCCTCTCATTCACTTTAATGTTTGCTTTAGAACCCAATTCTTGTATCTCTTAGTATGAATTGAATATTTTAATCGATTGTTTTGTATCGATAGAGAGCCGACTTAGCTCTGGCGCCGATGACCATTAGTTATGCGCGCGAAGAAGTGATCGATTTCACCAAACCATTCATGAACTTAGGGATCGGCATCTTATTTAAGATCCCGACCCAAATGCCGACCCGTCTCTTCTCATTTATGAGTCCATTAGCGGTTGATATCTGGCTCTATGTTGTCGTGGCTTACATTCTGGTCAGTTCTACTCTGTTCATCGTCGCCCGGTTTAGTCCATTCGAGTGGCAAAACCCTCATCCATGCGAAAAGGTATTATCGCACGGCTATTGAGTCTCAATTCAGTTTGAGGACAGAGGGGAAAGGGATAGGGAGGGGACGAGAGATGCAATTTATTATCGTATGTCCGGAAGCCATCAAAAAGTATTACTAAAATTGGTTACAAAATTTGAGTTTCGCTCAAAACTATTTATCGTTAATATTTAGTTTCGAATTCAAAGACAATATAAATAACGAATGAATGAAAAGCTTTTGTTGTTTTGCACAAAAGGACTCAATTGTTATTCAAAGCGTAAATAATTGGCTCATTAAAGACAATATGAGACTCAAATCCCTCGATAGGAAAACCAATTTATTCTAATGTATCAATCGATTGACTCTAGGAATCAGATGTAATGGAAAACCAGTTCAGTTTAGCCGACTCTTTCTGGTTCACTGTCGTGACACTCATGAAACAGGGCTGTGATCTCAACCCCCGTTCCATATCTACGCGAATAATAGGAGCCATTTGGTGGTTCTTCACACTTATTCTCATCTCTTCCTATACCGCAAATTTGGCGGCATTTCTGACCGTCGATCGGGTGATAACACCGATCGAGAGCGTTGAAGACTTGGCAGATCAGACCAAAATCAAATACGGAGCCCTTGAGGGCGGCTCTACTATGACCTTCTTCAGAGTAAGTCCTGTCACTCGTCTCTCATATCATATCTGTTTTGGTATTCAAATCAAAGTTTTAGTTTCGCGACACAAATGTTATCTCAGTTTCCGACCAAATGTTTTGCTCTTTTTGTTCTGTTATTTCAAATATAAATTTATTCTTATATTTAACCTTAAATGGAAAGCCATATCAAACGCCTCTTCCATCCAATGATAAATGGTTTGATATTTAAATGCAGAGCACATCCATTGAGTATATTATGATCGCGAAGAAGTTTCAATTCAAACACATCTTTGAGACAATAGAAGGTCTGGAAGTGAACCCAATCTCTCGAGTGCTCTGAAAACAACATTTGCTTCTAAACAAAAATTTTTTTTTATCGATATATAATTCAGTATTCATTTGAATGGACGGAAGGAGTGATCTTTGATATCACATATCGGTCTTCATATGGCTCTCAATATATTATGTCTTATCTCGCAATGAGTTATGAATAACGGAGAATATCCTGAGATATCTTAAGATTAGACTCATTCAGAATTAATAGATTTGAGATTTGGGTGAAATCAAAATAAATCATTTCAACGATTAATGTCTGAATTGAGTGATGATTAGACGAGCAGATGATCAGACACTCCGGGCTTTTATTCCCTACTTTCATGGCTCTGATGTTTAATAATGTGCGAGACTCTCATCCGAAGCGAATGGCACTCAAGAAAATGAGATCAATATTAATTCATAAGAGCTCTGAAGAGAAGTTTGTTTGCACTCAAGACTTGGAAATTCTTCGATAATATAATTCAGTAATTGATGAAACTTTAATTGCGAAATCACCACTGAATCTAACGCCAACTCATTCTCTACTGAATTAGAGATAATTGAAAAGATTAATTCACGAGTAGTTTAATACCAAACACAGTATTAGTTCCCAAATGACAATCAAATTGAATGAATAATCTGAGGAATCGCTCGAAAGTTCATATTCACTGAGAATATTGATTTTGTGAGATATGTGCCCCAAAAATGTTCGCCTTTTATGACATTTCCTTATCTTTTGAGTCTATTTTTTATCCAAAAATTTAAATATTTAGCCCAAAAGCGAATCGATTTTATTCAGAACCTTAGCCTCAGATAAATGACTCAAACAATTGAATAATTCAAACAGAATTTCGAATAAAACAAAAGGCAAAACAAAACAAAACAATGGTTTTCCTATTATTCTAAACTAATTAAAAGTTTTCCATTAATTTCTATATATTTTCAGTTATTTTTCAATTAGTATTCAAAATGTTTCGAAACAATTATTTGAAAATAGAAATTAATATTATTGTAGTCTTGAATACGAATCTAATGTCAACTAATTAATGACGAGATTCTGTGTATTCATTAGCAAAGAATCCAAAGTCTGAGCGCAGTATAACTCGACTAAAATATATTGAATTAGTCTTTATTACAAAACAATTCTATAATCTTCTTCTAATCTAATCATTTGTCGTATTAATTGTGTTTCTAAACAAACGTTTGAATACAAATCGCCAAAACATAAAAAGTGTTTCCGATTCTCTAAATTTAATTATGATTTAATTGTGTTTTGCGTTTCAAAGGACTCAAAGTTCCCAACGTATCAAAAGATGTGGAAATACATGGAAAAGAACACCGAAGTGTTTGTTTCCGAATACGACGAGGGATACGAACGGGTTCTTCAGGGCGACTATGCCTTCCTCATGGAATCGGTGAGCCTTTCAATGGCCAAAACTTAAGACAATTACCGATTTGTTGTAACTCTTCAGACAATGTTAGACTATATGGTCCAAAGGGACTGCAATCTGACGCAAATCGGAGGCCTTCTCGACAACAAAGGCTACGGAATCGCAACGCCTATGGGTTTGTATCAGACATTGAACTCTAATTTAACATAACATTCAAATTAAACTCATTTCGCACTCTCTTTCATATACTTTATTCTGTTTCGACTTTAAGAATAGTATACAAAGAATATTAGATTTTATGCCAAAATATGTAAATTTTAAATGTTATTAACGACTGAAAAAATGGAACAGAATTTGACTTTTCTTAACATTAATTTTGATTTTTGTTCTATTAATACAAAATTCATTTATAACGGAGTGAAGGCTGAGCTGAGGCTCAGTGTCTGACTGACAGAGCGATCCGAATCTTTGCGTAAGTCTTCTGTCAAAACTCGAAACTATGGCAAAGAATAAGAGATGTTTGAAGGAATTTAAAGTCACATCGAGTTTAATACCCGTAATGGCAATGTGTGTCAGAGACGGCTTCGGAGGAGTCCTAACATTTAGATTTAACGCATTGATAGAAGATTTAACGAATCATTTATTTTATATATCGTCCAAAATGTGCCAAATGTTTGTCCAATAAATTATTCTTTAGCTTCAAATACAATGTATTTTCAACGGAATACTCAAACATTCGGTTGAATAGAAAAACATGAAAAATCATGGGATTATCGATACTTTTTACCGATATTTTTATTGTTTTTACTTGAAATTCAGTCAAAGGAGTCATTACTTTCGTGTTCTGCAAAATAAAAATGAAATATCGTCTGAAAAGATGAAGAAAAAGCAAATCACTGTCTAATTAGTGGTGAAATATAGTCTCGCGAATAATGGCCGACAAGAAAAAGTGTGTCCGCACAGAGAGAATTGGCGTCTGAGCCAAAAGACGGCTATAAATGGTCTTCATTTATGTCAAACAACAAGAAGTGCTAAATATTTAATAGTTTAGTCGATAGTCGTATGAAAATAAAATACAATCACATCTTAACTAATGTTTAGACGAAAACGACGTAAACTTTTTGCGATATCTCCGGAAATATATGTGAAGACTAAAACTTTTATTAGTCTTTATAGTAAATCGGAGTTAATTTAGATTTATTTATAGAAAATTCTTTTCCATCGATATTATTATCCGAACAAAACTTTTTGACAATAAATCCTTTGTCAGCAAAAGAATTGGCTCAAAGTCTGAACGACCAGTGGATAAGAATCTGAAGCCTGTATTAGAAGTAAAGAAGTCCTAAATTCGATTGTCTTTCGTCTCATCCATTGTTATCATTAAAGTCCAGTCAAGTCGTCCTCCGATTTCGTAACATCTGTTTCACTGGTGTTTAGGAAAAGACACCAAAAGATTATCCACAGTTTGGCCAATGCTTTGGTTTTTTTAAAATAGAGAATTGTGTTATTTTTAGAACTAAATCGGATTAATCGATATGAAAAAGGGTAAAGATTTTGCCGGATATAAAAATATTTCCCAAAGAGTAAATTTTATCATTTAAAGCAATTCTTGCTAAATAAGCGAAAATAATTGCCATAATCTCATTAAATATAAGATTTTCTTCTATCGAAAAATATGAATCAATTTCTTAAATATTTTCCTTGAGTTTGATGTCATATGACATAAGTCTTTGCATCGATGGCCAGATCTTTCATTATTGTCACTACGAGTGAACGGAAAGCGAATCTGTCTATGAATGCGATGTCAGCTCAGAGAAAGTTATTGACGCGAAAACTGATCTGTTTTTCAATCTCTCGAGAAATCGTATCTAAAACTTAAAGATCTGACAGATTTTTGAAGAATACGAATATTCGTAAAACTAATGGCGTATAAAACGAATTGATTTCATTAAATATTTAGAGACGATTTGATTTTTTTTATTAGACAAGAGTTCGGGTCTTATCTTATCATCTGATCAATGATTGATTGGCTTTGGATTGTTTGAGGGCTTCAAAAGATCGCTTGTAATTAGATTCGATCGGATCCGTGAAAGACTTCACATATCGATAATACAATAGATAGGAAACAACGGCTCATATCATGTCTTATCTTGAATGAGAGTCAGAGCACAACCACCACAACCATCACATCCACCCTTAGCTCGCATTCAATTACCCGTCCATTTGTGTTCTGTCTCTCAAACTATTCTTAGTTTTTGCCCAATTTGTTACCCGAGTTATCAAATGAGAGCAATAGTCGGCAAATATTTTTCTTATAAGTTATAACATATTTATTGTTTTCGATTCCATATATTCTGTATTTTATTCAATTGATTGGCTGCACATCAGAGATAAGCCGATCCTTTCCTCTAATAACTCAAACTTAATTCATCTCTTCGTTTAACTTAAGAGCAATAAAACTCTTTAGCTTTTAATATACGACACACAAGAGAGTCATAAACGGGTAATGATTTAAAATAATTGCACAAATAAAACAAAATATCTATAAAGGAATTTAGTTCGAACTCAGTTCGAGATTCGTCTCATTAATAGTGATTAAAAGTGTTGAAAGATATCCAAAGATCTCATTAATGAAGTCTGAGATCGTGTGAAAGCTATGTTTCATCTTTTTTCATCGTGGGATTCATCTTAAATGAAATCAAAAGGCCATTTCTGCTGACATGAATATAAAATGATTGAAAATATGTCTAAAAAATACCCATTTCGTCATATTTCAGACATAAATTTCACAAAAAGAGTGAAGTTTTGAAATTTTCTTTTAAGTTCTTTAAACAATTTTTTCAAAAAATCATTCAAAATGTGAACCAATTCTGAGCACATCTGCCGTCAAATTATTCAAATTACATATCATTTGAATTTCATTTAAATTTAGTGTTTTCTTTGGTTCAGATCCCAAGTGAGAACCCATTCCATGAGACCGGAGATGAAACCTATTTTTTCAAAGCCATAGCCATCGCTAACAATAATTTTTTCGTTTCTTTTGCACAAAAAATAACAAAATCCGAGTCTCGGAGTGAAGTCCGAAGAGACTTAAGTGTCGGTTCATATGTTCAATAAATAGATAATAGGCTTCACATTCATTGTCAGAAAGACTCCAAAAGACATTCATTTGTCCGAAGAGTCAGAACTGTGTTTAGTCTTCATTTGGTCTTCGATCGGATCCGTTTATAACTGGTTGACAGTCGTCTCATTGAGTCCTCTCATTGGGTCTTCTTTGGGCCCTATTTTACTCGTTTATTCTCCACTGAATCCGATGTATTGTATTTGTTTCGACACAACTATTAATTTATATAAATAGCTGTCTATCTGTCGGACATTGTCAGAGATGGTCAACGATATGACTGATGTGTTGTTCCCTCTGTTTCTAACAATTTTAGGCTCGCCCTGGAAGGACCGCATATCGCTTACGATCCTCGACCTACAAGAAAAGGGCGAAATTCAGATGATTTACGACAAGTGGTGGAAGAGTCCGGGCCTGACGTGCATTAGGGATGAGCTGAACAAAGAAGGAAAGGCCAGTCCTCTCGGACTCGAGAACATCGGCGGAGTGTTTGTTGTATTGATGTTGGGATTGGCTTTGGCTCTGTTCACAGCTATGTTCGAGTTCTTCATCAAAGCCAAGAAAAAGGCAGAAAAATCGAGAGTAAGATAGAGTTCAAGAATAGTTCCAAAGAAATTGGATTCAATTCTTTGTGAAAGAGAACAAAATTAAATTAAATTTTTATTTTTCTTCATTTTATTTACTATTTATTTATTTGTTTTATAAGTTTTATTTGTCTTATCGTTACATTACATCTGACTTCAGCCCAATATTTGTTTTTCGTCCCATTTGACCGCTTTTTGCCATTTCTTCTTCTGTTTTATTATTATTTGAGCCCAAAATTCAATTTCGCGATCGTCTGAAAGGAAATTATATTAACCGAAAAACTAAAAACACTTTTTGTTCCGCTTTTTTCGTATAGCAATCGCTTTGCAGTGAAATGAGAGATGAATTGAATTTCATAATGAAGTGTCAGTACATAAGACCGAAGTCGTCGTCTTCGGGTCTTCGGAGGTGTTGCTCAAAGTGTAACATAAACTCTTCATTCATGACCACAAGTCTGGCCGTTCCGCACGACAACGGAGTCATGTCTGGCCTCGACTTCCGAAAATCGCCGCAATTCCAGACCGAATACGACAGCTCTTAATGTCTATTCAATAGACATTAATCTTTTGCCAAAACAGAACTCAATTGTATTATTAATTCTCAATATTTTGTAAATAAAACAAACTTTTTATAAATTAAATATTGTTTTAATTTTTTCGTTAAAAACACAAATAATTTGTTTATTAAATATGAAAATCAAAATATGTTTTTAAAATTCATTAATTCATTGAATACTTGAGACTTAAATATCATTAATTGAATGTTCAATCAATCAATCATTTATTGTTACAAATGTTTTACTAAATATTTAAATATTTTTAATTCAAATCTAAAATAAAATTGTATTCAATTTTAGCGCCGATTCTGTTAATCAATAGTTTGAGAGTTTGTTTAACATTACTTCAGATGGCGTTCAGATTTCGATTCCGAAGTCAACTGAAGTCAGAATCTCTTGGTTTCTGTCCTTTGGATTGATTTATTCCAAAAGGAACCGAAACATTATCTTTAGTTGTTATTCACTGAAATAATTACTAAATTTAATTTAATTACAATCAATCAGAAAAGGGTTTAACCATAACCTAAAAGAGTAGAGAACTAAATGGATTTATCTTACAAATTATTTTTTAAATTGAATTAATAAGGATTCATTTAGTCGAACAACACCTTGATCTATATTTTGGTAATTACCCTTACAAATAGGGGTTCAATTCCAACTGAAGACCCAATTCAAGTTGTTTTTCGACAAAATATAAAGCATTTCGTCATAGATTGCAATATGATTTGCGCACAGAAGATGACGGTACGGGTCCTTAGAATAGATCCAAAGTGATTATCATATAATGTAAATCCGGTTGATCTCAAGTCATGGACTGTGGCTAAGAATTGTTATGCAAATACAACTATTGAAAGATGTATTTACATAATTAGGAAAACGTCAGTGTCTTTAGAATTACATTCAATATTGAAATGAATGGATGTTTTCGGTTGAAAACCCCAGAAAGTAATCCACTTTTTCTTCTTCTTCTTCTGAGAAGTGTTACCCCGGGAGTGATCGAGTGTCCAGAGTTTAGACTACTTTCTTATAACTGTTTGTCGACCAAAATATTAAGAGTTGTGAGGACTCGGATCTCAATATCCTTATGCCGTCCAATAATTAATGTGTGAAGTCTTATACCGAGGACTTAGCGAAAGGATTAAAGGCTTCCCAGAACTGACCGCAGAGTCGACCCAATTCTTCAATAATACGGATTTGCAATCCTATGACAAAATCGATTGCAAATACAGTTATCTTTTGTGTAAATCAGTTAAAGCGGTCACTAAGAGGTCAGTAATGTGTTTATTGGCTTTAAAACGGGACCGGATTTAAAATCATCAATCATTCTGTGCTTTAAAACATTGGCCAAACAAGTGGTCAACACATAAGACAAACGACTTCTCCATTAATCAAATGTAAGTATTTCTATGAAAACCATTGATTAAAGTCTGGAATAAATTTAATTTAAAACAGAATTGTTTTGTTTTTAACATAAGTTTGCGATCGAAGACATCGAAAGATCGATTGCAATGTCTTAAACCATATGTTTAATTGTATTTTTCGTATTTTCACAGATCGTGTAATTCAAAAGACAATGAATTTTATTGTTTTGATCTCAGTGTTAGTCACTATCGTTGGAAGTAATGCTCTGCCGATAATTCAAAGACATCGAAGATCGGGACCGGACGGAGACTTCTCAGACCCCATCGGTTCTCGCAATTTGAGACCAGTCTTCTTGGGCAGACCTACTGGGCTCGAAAACTTGAGGCCCGGATTCTCCGGTCGTAATGTCGGACAGATATCTGCTGAAGAGTTTGAAGGACCCGAAGGAAGAAGTGATTTATCGCATCTTTCGTCGCAAGGGTTTGATACCGAGGAAAGTCTGGCCGAAGAACCTTTCGGACTTCCGAGTCCCGCAATTCAGGCCAAACTACAGCGGGAAAGACTTCAAAAAGAGAGGATTCGGAACCAACATATGCTTCACCCGGACTCTGATGTTCTCGTCGGTAAAAGCAATCGGTTCGTCAAAGACGATCCGTTACCCGAAATGGTCGCCGGCGGGGATATGGAGGCCAACCCTTTCGCAGAGAAGACATCCTTCAGTAGTCTTATTCAGCAATTGTTTCTGCAGTCAATCGGTTTGAAGTAATTTTATATAAATATTGGATAATATATTGAATTTAATTCATTGTTCGCTTAAATGATTGCTATTTATTAAATGGGTTTTAAATCTAAAATTGAAATAAATTTTTAAACGAATAGTATTTTGAAAATACATTTGTTTTCATAACTCTTTAAACTATATTATTATTACTTTTTCAGGAGT
>JAQGAJ010000902.1:0-12008 GCA_034689365.1 Liebstadia similis
TCCGAAAAACTATTACAAGTTTTAGTTGAATTAAAAAATAATAATTTAATTTAATTTTATAAATTACTTTACGACTACTTTACAAATGTCTGCTAAAAATAAAAGTTCAAAACAATCGAAATCCAATGCAAAGTCTGTTAAGAAGGAGAAAGACATCGGTTTAGGCAATGATAACCGAAACGGTTCTCTTCGGAGCGCCGATTACGACGAGATCTCCACTGACTATAAACCCGAGCCCTTAGACCCGGAAAAGTATGAGACTTTTCGGCGAATAGCGTCCGCCGAAGAGAGCGAAGAATTAGGTATCCATTAATTGCAAACTCGTCTTCAATTTTTTGTTCCCTTTTTGGGAAAAATGGGTTCAATATATTCTTTGAGTGAATAGAGAACTCGATTTGAGTGACATTTCTCCTAAAAAGAAGAAAAATTCAATTGAATTTTCAGATGTCTTAATGGAATTATTTATTTTTCAGATACTTTTTACAACGCTTCGGGCGATGACGGCTTCGACATGTCTCAAGAGGCCGGCGTCGATCTGTCAAACATGGATCCCGAGAGTAGAGAAAAGTTGCAGCAAGAATGGAAACTAGAGTTGGCAAAAGTGAGCTCTCCTTCACAATCATAACCATTCGGTATTCATATGTTTGTCTCACTCCCGACAGACCGAAGAAGAGATAAACACTCTGAGACAAGTGTTGTCATCAAAGCTAAAACACGCGCACGAATTGAAGCGGAAGATGGGTATCACTGTCTGGAAGGAGTTCCGCGAAGACATGGAACAGGGCATCAAAAACATTCAGGAGACCACTGCGTATGCTCTCGATTCTGATTTGTCAGTACATAACCATCCGATAAATAGATGAGATCTTAATTTAGGACTCAAACTAATCAAAAGTCCGTTTTTTAATGATTTCTACCCTTTCGTCGATTCACTCCATATTTCTCTTCGAAAGCTTTTCTCATTTCAAGTCGAATATAAATTTTATGTTACGATAGATATAAAGAAACGACAAGTAAAGTCTTGGAGTGGAATGAGGCCATACATAGGGCCCCGATGTGAGTGCCAGACATCTCTTTTCGTCTCTTCGACACTAACCATGTTCTTCGACTTCAATACTCATCTATTTATATGGTGTTAATGTAGACTAACCTCTAATTGTATTGAATTGCAATAGTCAATCCCTAAATTGCTTTCTGTTTGTCTCACTTAACGCTTCAGCTCAGGACTGGATAGGACAGGGATATACAACTCTCCGGCGTATGTCATAACTAATGCTTTTGATTAACACATTTCTTATGCTTTCAGTAGTTTTATTGATTTCGTTTGCAAACTATCGCTCTTTAGTCGTCTAAAAGTTAGTTCTGATTTCAGTTATCAGAAGACATCGGAAGCAGTGAAGGCCGCGGGCGAGAAGACTACGTCTGTGTTCGGCTCTTTGGGCGGAAGTTTCTCCCGAAAGTTGGGTGAAGTCAAGAATTCCAATGCCTTCAAGTCGTTCGAAGAGAGGGTCGGCTCTGCAGTGACTAATGTCAAGGTAAGTGATGGATGGCCTGTGATTATCACCGATTGACGTCTTGTGTCTTCTGTGTCCACCGTTAGAGCAAAATCTCGACCTCACGAAGCAATAGCACCAATAGTTTTGAAGACGCGCTCAATAGCACCGAACGTAAGAACTCTGTCAGCGCCACGACTCCCATCACTTCCCCCACTATTCCGGAGGACAAACCCATCTCTTAATCGAATCGATTGTTTCGGAACTGAATTCAAATCGATTTATATTTAATTTAATTTGAGTTTAAGTCTTATTATTCTCATATCAAATGATACGATGAGTGCTAACAAACAACAGATAACTTATTATAATTAAAAATGCATTAAATTATTATAAAATACTATACAATTTGTTTAAAAGTTATCTTTGAAATACATTTCTCTCGGGATAACTATATTCTTGCAAAACATTAACGAATAACTAATTTATGTCTTAATCTCGTTATCAAACAAATGGCACAAAACTTTTAACTCAAATGTCATTCCGTTTTTGTATTGAATTCTTTGAATGTTTTGCACCAAAACTTCTTCGCAATGTATGTCCAGAAAAGTGTTATCCGTTTGTTAATTGTTGTCGCGGTTCTGTCACTCACTTCGTGTGCCATCGAGTCTTCACTTGTGATGCCTATTGTCTTATCTATGAATCGGTTCCCAAATAATGACTAATCGATGATAAATCAGATCTATTTTCGTCTTAACTCTAAATGTCTGTAAAGTTGTGACAACAAAACCATTAAAAGCTTTTTTGTCGAACAAAACGTCTTTTAATTTTGATTTTTAGTACAAAAACGGATTCAATATATGACTAAATGCGTTGACAATCGACTAATTGCTAGTTTTATCGGCCTTTTGTTCACTCTTTGTGTTTGTCTTCTTCTTCTCGTTCTGTTTCTTCTCGTGTTCCTCCCTTTCCATGGCCTCATTGGCCAACGTCTGGAGTCTCTCGAGTTGAAGCCTCGCCTTCTCCTGTTTCCTCTGAGCCTTAAGCAGTTTCTTCCTCTCCTCGTCTTTCTTGAGCAACGCCTCTTCAAATCGGGGATCTTTCGGGTCTAAGTCATAGCCAACAAATTCGCGGACCTCTTGGATCAGTTTCTCTTTCTTGATCTTCTCCTCATGAATGTCGTCATGCATTTTATGGTACTTTTGCCAAAACTCTTTCTTAAATTGCGGTAATTTCTTCAAATTATCCATCACTTCGTTCTCGCGGTCGCGGATAGTCTTAGCCTCCAGTTCTTTCCTCTCCTGAAGATCGGCCACCAATTTGTTGAACGGCGGACAAAACGCCTTTTCGTATCCTTTGATGTATTCGAGCTCATCCTTCGCCGGCCACATAATGCCCGGCTTCAGACCCGAAGCCTTTCCCCACTGAGCGTAATGCCTACGAATCGAATCCCTTTTCATTTGATATAGAAATTTAATTCTCGGTACTCTTTGGCCCCGAAGTTGTGCCCTAACTATCTTCGGAAGTCTTGACTTATCCCTTATTTTCATCACTTGTTTTTCTGTCAATTGTGGACTCTCTTCCACTTCACTCAACGATTCCATCACTTCTTTCGGTGGTTCAATGCTTTCGGTCTTCTTTTTGCCGAACCCGAAGATACTTCTGGTCTGAAGCTGACAAGTGGTCAGTGATTGCATCGGTCTTCGGATCAGTTCTCGTCTGATCAGACATAATATGGCATGACTTTGACTCCAATTCATATCGACTTTAATTTGATTCAATCGATTATTTGTTTACAATTGATTCAAAACATCACTTCCAGAAGTGAAGACATGTGTGTCAGAGATGGCAGTCCTCTCACAAACACATTGACTGAAGTGAAGACATTCCTCTGATTCTCGAGTGAACTCTTCCAGAGCTTGAATCACATTTCACTGAAGACGTTACCATTCATTGATATTTAGACAATTGTTTAGGTCCTAGTTCTTAGACAATCATTTCAATGATCATCAGATCTGACCATCTCTTGAGATAATAACCTTTCGTTGATTTAAAATTCTTAAGAAATGCTTTTTCAGAGACCAAAACCAAACCAATGGTAACGTTGTTTGTGATAAGACATCAAACGATAGAACCCTTTGAAAGCACTTCAGTTGTGGTTCAAAACTATTGATTTCTCTTTCCGTCAAAGATGTCCGACACGTAAGTACTGACCGATAATTGAATGATATTTTGTTAATTAATTCAATTGAATTAAACTTTAAATCAATTGAAATGTCATTTCGAGACAGTATTTGAGGTGATCTTCGACTTTGAGTGTTGTCTCGACCCGAGAGTCAGTTCTAAACCACGTGTTGGGTCGTCGGGTCTGCCGACACAACACGTGGTCTTAGTTTTGCGTTAATTGCGACCAAACTATCGATTAATTAATGTCTTCTTCCTATAGTAAGACCGCGCAGAAGTCGAGCGCCGGCGCCAAAGTGCCCACAGTTCCCGAAACTATCCTCAAGAAGAGGAAACAGAGGGCTCAGGCAAAGGCCAGATCTCTCCAGAAGGCGATCAAAGAGAGAAAGATCCGCAAAGTAAAGAAACAGACCATCTTTAAGAGGGCTGAACAGTATGTGAAAGAATACCGTCAGAAGGAACGGGATCTGATCCGAATCAAGCGTCAGGCCAAACAACACGGAAACTTCTACGTTCCCGATGAACCCAAACTTGCGTTTGTCATCAGAATCAGAGGGTATGTAATGCTCTGAAGTGAAGACTATCAGTCACTGACCCGATGTCTGTCCCATAGTGTGAACGGCGTGAGTCCCAAACCCCGCAAAGTGTTACAACTGTTACGTCTTCGTCAGATCAATAATGGAGTGTTCGTTAGACTCAACAAAGCGACGATCAATATGTTGAGAATCGCCGAACCCTTCATCGCGTGGGGCTATCCCTCCCTCAAGACTGTCCGCGACCTCGTCTACAAACGAGGTTTCGGTAAAATGAAGGGTCAACGCCTTCCTCTGACAGACAATGCCATCATTGAGAAGCGATTGGGATCGAAGGGCATTATCTGTATGGAGGACCTGATCCATGAGATCTTCACCGTCGGACCCAACTTCAAGTACGCCTCAAACTTCTTGTGGTACTTCAAACTGAATAACCCGAAGGGCGGATGGCGTAAGAAAGTTGTCCACTATGTTGAAGGCGGAGACTTCGGTAATAGAGAGGACAAAATCAATGCTCTCCTCAGAAATATGATTTAAACTAATTTTTGGACATTTCTTGTATTCGATGAAAATATTAAAAACATTTGAGAAAAATTTATTTGACTTTTGATTAGAATTTCAAAGAGTTTTCAAAAACAAATTGAAATCTCGAACAGAAGTTTTGGCGTATGTTTCACAGAATTGGTTGTCTTCTAATTCATAGAAAGCACTTAACGGCACATAAAGGGGTAGTTTCGGGTCGTATTGGTCTCGACCTAACTTCTTGAGGTAGAGATGACGCCATTCGATGTACGGAACCCTTCGCTGAAATATAAGCGGGAATTTTGCGATCAATTCGTGCGGTATTTTCATCTGATTGTGGATTAAATCGAAAACCTTTACACCGATTCTGTGGGCTATGAAGAGGTCAAAGGTTAGTGTCTATGGTTTGTCGGTTGCGTTCAATTACTCTTTTCTCGGGTCACCATCTGATGGAAGACATACGGAGAGCTTAAAATCATTTCTTTGACTTCTGTTTCATTGAATCCAAATTCCTCTTTGAAAATGAATTTCAATTTCTGTGAATAAGAGAATAAGAATTGAAATTCAGACCCACTATAGAATTGTCTTTACCTGAAACGACATTTCATGTAATAACACAATCCTCGGATACTTTGTGACCAGAAATCTCAATTGATTGGCAGTTAAACCGAATTCCTTCTGAAGAGTTGCCAACTGATAGTCAATATATTTAGTGGTTTTATTGAGAAAATGCGGTGCTTTTGAGATAATCGAAGCAATCATTTGTTTGTTAAACCTCTTCGACTCCAAGTAATTGATTCTAACTTGAAGATCATCCATATTCTGTGTGAAGAACCACGGATTTCTGGTCAAGAAGTATCCCAATTGGTCCGGTTCTACCCCTTTGTCGACTAGAAATTCAATATATGGCTTCACATCGGTCTCGAAGTCTAGTCTAAGAAGATATTCAGCCGTTTCGAAGAATTTCTTCTCAATAAACGCTAAATCGACGCCCAATTCAATCAACTTTTGGATGGTCTGAGACTTGTTTGCAAAAGCGGCCAAATTGAAGGACAGCGGAAGTGCGGGACTGATCTCATCGAGCAGTTCAGTGTCCGGCTTATTGTCCAATGCTTTGATTTTTCGGACACCAATCATATCAATCAGTTCTTTGTCATTGAGATCTAAATCTTGCAAATGAGTGGACGATTGTCCGTCGGCTGCGATCTTCGGGCGGACGACACCCCGTTTGTCCAAAACGGTTCTCTTATTAGCGGAGGTCACGGAACTCGTCAGACAACGACTCGACTGAACCAATGTCTTCAGCGGTTGGTTATGTCTTAAGACATGTCTGCAAATGACTGAATCAATGGTCGATCGCATCAAACGATTGACAATTAGTTTTGTAAACATTTTTCACTTCAAAAGTCTTTCCGAAAGGCATTTAAATTTCAATGTAAACAGAATTTCAAAACAAAACTCAAATAACGTTACGTTTTGTCCTTTGATTTGAGTCCCGATTCATAAGTTTGTTATGATTTTGAATTACAAATCCTATTGAAGTCAAAGTCAAAGTGTTTTACAGTCTTTTTGAATCATTTTTATTAAACCAAAAAATACGTAAAACAAAAGTAACAAAAAATTATTGCTTTAATTGATTTTTAATTGAATCAAAGTTAAGGAAAAGTTATTCAATAAAAGTGAGACAACAAGTGGTCGGAAGGGCTGAAGAAGTGCCGAATCTGACCATCAGTTCCCCGATTGCGTCACTTCTTCGCCATTGAGTCCAAACATTGATTATTGTTTGACTTATTGTTTTAAGTTTGCGAACAAATCTGAGCACAAAATCAATTGTCAATTGGATTAATGGCGAGGTTTGAGACAAAACATGTTTAACCAGACTTTGATCTCAAGACCGACAACACTTCGCGACTCATGTCTTACATTATGGCAAACGATTGACAAACAAACAGCTATTTAACCGCTTATCAGATCTGAGATTAGATAAGGAAAGTGAAGATGACTTCGAGGACGAACAGTGAAGAGTCTGAAGACCTGATCAATGACAACGACTCAGAAGACAGACCTCACGAAAACAATGTCCGGCGAACCGCTAATTATGATATCAATAGTCACTTCTATGCTATCAACGAAAGGCCCGTCGACGACATATCCCTCGAGTTCTTCTACAAACCTCATACCATATCTTTACTCACAGTGTCAATAGTCCTGGTCTTCGGAATCGCTTTCACGCGCAATGACTCGCGACTTGAGGCCAACATCCAAAGTGGTCTTCTGTGTGTTGTCTTCTTCTTCCTGATCATCTCAATCCTGGCCTTCCCTAACGGCCCCTTCACTCGTCCTCATCCGGCCGTTTGGCGACTCATCTTCGGCTTAAGTGTCCTCTATTTAATGGGTTTACTCTATATTCTGTTCCAAAACCACAGAACTGTTAAGTCGATTATGTATTGGTTTTATCCCGACTTAGAATCGTTTAGAATTGATTCCGAGAAAGTAATGCCTTTACCATCATTACCACCATCTGATGACTGTTTGTCTTTCATAGCAATACGCGATCAACTGTTCCGATATCACAGTTGAGAGGATTTGGGATTTTGTCGATGTCTTCGCTTTGGGTCACTTCTTGGGGTGGACTATGAAAGCAATGTTGGTTCGTCACTATGGTATTTGTTGGACCATATCAGTCACCTGGGAGATCACAGAAGTGGCATTCGCTCATCTGCTGCCAAACTTTGCCGAGTGCTGGTGGGACTCAATGGTCTTGGATGTGCTCGTTTGCAATGGTTAGTGTTGTTGAGGTAGGCGTTGAAGTGGATCTAAACAATTGTTGGCTTAGGGGCCGGAATATACTTCGGAATGTGGATCTGCCATATGCTCGAAATGAGGACATATAAGTGGGAGAGTATTAAGTGAGTCAAACCATTTGGTTATCCTCTGAAGTCATTAATTCTCTCCTCTTTAGGGAAATTCAATCGACAAAACTTAAGATACGAAGAGCTCTCTTGCAATTCAGTCCCGCGGACTGGACTGCTCTCAATTGGTTCGACCCTTCCTGTACTTACGTCCGTTTCTTAGCTGTCACTCAACTGGTCATCTTCTGGCAGATCACCGAATTGAACACATTCTTTCTCAAACACATCTTTGATGTGCCGGCAGACCATCCCCTATGTCTCGGAAGAATAGCTTTAGTCGGTCTTATAGTCGCTCCATCGGTACGTCAGTACTACACGTATGTGACGGACACGCGATGCAAACGTGTAGGCACTCAGTGTTGGGTTTTCGGTGCTATAATGCTTACCGAAGCTCTCATTTGCATCAAATTCGGTTTAAGTCTCTTCGCTCAGACACAGATCAGAAACATTGTCTTATGGCTCGTCATTCAAGTAATGTCGTCACGGGTTTTGACAATTAATTGATTTTCTCCATAACTTTATAGCTCTTACTCAGCATTCTTTGTGTCTCATTCTGTATATTATGGGCCAAACGAGACACCACTACCTGTGCTGAAGAGGCAGAACCCGCCGCCAAACTCAACAAACACTTACAAACCAATAGTCTTCGGGAAAACCTAATGAGAAATATATCAGACAAACGGCAAACAAATACATGACTTGTGCTCAACCACTGGTTGTTCCAAACCATTGACACTGATTTACATTTAGTTAAATATATTTTTACCAATATTTGTGTAAAAATTCCTTTTTATGTGAGAATTAACCGAATTTTGATGAAAACTGAATTAATAGTCATTTTGAGTGAGTTTTGAATCTTTATTTTAGTCTATTTTTCAATCGTTATCTTAAATGTCAATAAAAATTTCCATTAAATGTCGTTTTTATGATATTTGTGTCACATTTGGCCCAAAATAGCCATCAATTCATTACTTCAATTGAATTTTTGACGATATTCTCAAACATTGACAGCGAATAGGCGTTAGAAGTGAACGAAAAGAGTGCATAAGTTTAGGGCTTTTCTCAAATTAATTTGTCGTTAGATATAAACAAATCTTTTTAATAGTTTTGGCGATATTTTAGTTATGATATTATGTTTCACTTCTGGGAAACAAGTTTTGATGAGACCAAGCATTACAAAACCATTACTACTAAACACTTTTTATCAATGAACTAATGATTTTTTCCATTGAAAAAGTTTGAAAATGTTTATAAAATGGTTAAAAGAGGTTACTTTTAAACCTTGTAATTCAACTTCTATTGCATTGATTGATATTTATTTAGATCTTAAAATATTTAAATCTTAAACCTATTTTATTATTCCCAAAGGATTTATAGAATGTTGAACAGTGTAAACATCTTCATGAGAAAATTAATCTTGGGATTAATCTATATCTCGATGCAAACCTAACCCTGGGTTGGGTTAGTCCTAAATAAAGGCGCAGAAAGAATAAGATAAAGTGAAATATTATGATATAAATTAGCAAAACTACTATTTTTGTCTTCAACGGGAAGATAAGGATATTTAAAACTAAAATTATTCTTAGAACTAATTTTTGGTGCAATTTTTTGAATCGTGGAAATTACGTTAAACACAAGTTTCCTTTGAATTTTTGCTCCAACATTACTGCTTCTGAACAAATGAAAAGGGTATTTCCCATAGAATTGCAAGATTAAATAAGTTGGATATGCTGAAAATGAGCAAGACCAGCTATTGTCCTATTTGAGCCTATAATATCACCTTGCTCCTAATGCCCTTAAAGTGATGTTAAGTACATAAGAAAACAGACGATTCTGTGAGTAAGACATTGGACTCAATCCAAGAATCGGTGCACTACTTGATCGGTATAGTAGTGGCGCTCCACTACTGGTTATGTTCTGATAGGCTGTCCTCCGGTGACGTTCAGTCATACCATAGCCGTTGCATCACTTCATTCGTCTATTTGTGTAAACCTTTGAATACTTTGCTTCTGTTTGTATGACTCAGTCCTCACTCTTCTCAACACTCATTCATTCAATTCATTCTCATTGTTGACAACATTGAGAATCAAAATCTCATTCAATTCATTCATTATTTTATCCCTAATTTTATTGTAAAAAGTTTTAAATATTAATCAAATTAATGGAAAATTAAGACATAATGTGCTGATTGTGACCAAAAATCGTTTCCAAGACATCATTGGATCAAATCGTGTCAATTGTTTACATGTTTTACCCATTGTTTAGTAGTTTTAATTAGTTTAAGAGTTTTATTAAAATATATTTTTAAGTAAAAGTAATGATAAATAACTGTAAATATTGTTATTATATTTAAGCCGAAGACTGTTCTTTGACTCCGATGTCCGCCGACTGTCGGCAAACAAGTGATTGACTTTTTTTGGCCAAATATTTACCGAACCGTTGAAACCATTGTTTTGACTGAAACTTAATTCACTTCACATTAATCGCAACTCAAGACTGAAACTGATCAGTGATAATGTCGGCCAGAAGTGGTCCTCAAGTCTACACCGGAAGCCAGATATTCAAGTCCTGGTCTGTATCTACTGGTCTGCCATTAGATCAGGTATGAACCGAACCTATGTTTGGTCCCTATGTCTGGCCATTAATACTGAGTTTGTCTCGCTTTTAGATAAACTATTTGGTCACACAGTTTACTGGACTTCTATTTGCGATATTCTTCCGACAATTCCTTAACCATCGGAAGGCATCGCCAGCTCTGAGACAATACACTTCACTAATTGTTGGCGCTTTGATGGGATACTTCTGTTTTGGACAGTAAGGCATTGCTTAAGAACTGGATCGAAGTGAGGGTCACAGGAAATCATTAAACCGATCGACAAATTTTGTCTACCAATTGATTTCCCTTATCCTCGAAGGCAAGGATAAGAGTTGTCAACCTCTGGCACTGGTTTTTTGTGAAATGTCCCGATTCAAAGATCATGTATATATCGATTTTATCGATTGTAACCAAGCACTCAAGATATTATCGAAACCTTTCACAGATGAAGGCTTTGTACTTCATTTATCATGTTTTCATTTCGCTTATTATATAATTTAAAGGATAAGATTGAGACAAAAAATCTTAACCTTGATTCTCAACCTTAAACATAAATCTTGTCTAAAGACAGGATAAGTCGTTCCGGAATACCGGAAATATCGATCTCAGTCTGAGACCGAATATCGATTTTAATTGAGTCTAAAAATAATTAATTAATTTAATACTTCTATTGAGTCATTCAATACTCGACATTTGATTTCATATAATTATGACATTTATATCGAGAAGTCGTTTAAAGAATTTTTTGCTATCAACTGTTTATTCGCTAAATATCGAGGAAATAAGTTTCAATCATGAAATGCAAATCGTTTTTTATGATTTTGACAATATCTGATTGTCGATAAAGTAATCTAGAAACGTTAACCGCTTTGAATTGGCTTGATAACATATCTTTGTGTCACTTAACAGACTATTTAACTGTGAATTACCATATCTTAACTGACATAACATAGCCTTCGGTTGCAGTGATTTTGCACTGAATTGCGAATAATTATTCAAATATTTAGTTAATTATTAATTTTTATTTTTAGTGATTAGTCAACGAATCCAACAGTTGTTTGCAATGAGATATCGCGAAAAACAAATAGATTTAAATCACTTTTAATCACTTCTTTGTAATCAATTCGCTTTCATTCAAGTGTTTCATTCAATTGATTGGACTTTAATTAAGCGATCGATCGCATCATTACTAATGATTCATTACATATAATGAAATATCCTTTTGAAGTCAATTATTAGTGATTCTTGTAATTCAAGCGCAGGTTTTATATTAGCATTGATTTTATTATTTTGTTATTAAAAGTCTTGTCATAAGACATATAATCATTTGAATGCGTGCTTCAAATCGTTAAACAAAGAATTGAATGAAAAATGTATTTTTGAAATAGAGATGAGATGAACATAAGCTCTGAAGACCGGGTTTGAGCTCTTGGTTATCGTTGAAATGGTTTATAAGCAGTTGATTTGATAGTTCTTTTCAATTGGAGAAATTATAATCTCACACAGAATTTACTCTTTCATCATGTTATTAATGTTATTAACCCTTTGATTGCTTTTCAAAACAAGTCGACCGATAGAATAGAATAAGTCATTTGATTCGTTAATTCGGTTCAATTGACTCTAAACTTCGCTTAAATCGAATCTAATGAATATATTTCTAAACAACTGATAGCAAACATCTGCCAAATGTTTATTTAAACTTTTTTGAGGAAATTTTTGTTTCTATTAAAAGGTGTAATAATATCTTTATATCTTTATATAAAGAATA